>VMDO01003157.1:125658-149681 GCA_007922755.1 Pedetes capensis
CCCCCCCCCAGTACTGGTGGTTGAACCCAGGGCCTCGCACTTGCATGCTTTGCAAGTGCTGGACCACTGCACCCTCAGCATCCCCCACACCTTTTTTTTTTTTTTTTTTTTTGAGGCAGGGTCTCACTAAATTACACAGACTGCCTCTGGTCTCGAACTTGCGATCCTCCCGCCTCCCCACTTGTTGGGATTACAGGCGTGCGCCACCATGCCGGGCTATGTCACAGTAATTTTAAGAGTGCCTTTTTTGCGTGTGTATCCTTAGGGAGGAGAAGAAAGTGTACATAGTTGTGGCAAGAATGAGGAAAAAATGACACTGACAACTTTTTTGTAAAGTAGTAAATCTTTCTTGTTACTGCCCAGGGGCGGAGGGGATGGATAGATAGATTGATAGACAGATATAATTTATATATATGTTTTATATATTATATATATAATGTTTATATATATATAATATATATATATATTTTTTTTTTCCCCTGTAAAACTGGCATTAGCCTGCTTTTACATTTGTGCCCCTTCTGCCTGCTTGACTGGACTATGAGCGCCAACATTTTGCCGTTTTTCACTTTCCTTTCTGGGCTTCTGGGTCCTCTGTGGCCAACCCCTCTTCCCCTAGGGACTACGGCTTTCATCATTGTCACCAAGGCAACAGCAGGGATGCCTCAATCCTCACAGCTCTGCATATCTAAACTCTGGTCGCCTTTGTCCACCGAGCTGGCTGAATTCTTTATCTGTACACTACTAAGTCAACCATCTTCTATGCAGAATTTTATGCATTTTCCTGCTTTTAAAAAAATTGATCTTTTAAAAAATTGATTCTCCTGGGAATCACCTTTACTCGGATCTGTCAATCCTCTTGGATGCACCCAACGTTTTTGGTCCCTAGGAGCAAATATAAAATCCCGTTTAGCCTTTGTAAGTGTGAGCAACGTATGTGCGGGTCAATTTTAAAGCACGCAACAGAGCATTCGTAATAGGTTTCCCTTTTAAAAGCACAGTAGACCAAAAATAAACCTAACAAAGGGCAGCTGTAGAGTTTTAACATGTGGAAAACTCCACCGGCAGCAGTTATGTAACTGGAAAGAAACACGATAAATATTTCACACCGTTAGATGAACTCCCAACTTGACAAGTGAAAAAAGCCAAGAACACAAAACGCACCTTAACTAAGGAGCAAAACGCTTCAGCCAGGAAGAGGCCAAGGTCGTTGCTGAAATCCGAGACCCGACTTTCAGAGAGTCATGATTGCCTTGACTTTTTTTTTTTTTTTTTCCTTTTTTCTTGCATCCGAGGCGGAGCCCTTGAACCCCAGCCTCCTCGGAGCGCTTCCCTCGCGCTTTCTCCGCTGGGCAGAAATTTTCCCCAAATATCCAGCCTTAGGCTGAAAACTGCAAAGGAAGTTTGGCGCCGAGGAGGAGATCGGGGCGAGGCAGGCGGAGCCCTCTTCCACCCCAAACACTCCCCGAGTCCCCATACCAAAGCCGCCGCCCCCGCCCGGCGCGCCTCCCGCCCCCGGCCTGCGCGCCCCGGGGACAGCTGGCAACCCCGCGCGGACCAGACACAAAGCCGATCAATCCTGGCGGCGCGGGGGCGGGGAACGACCCGCTGGGCTTTCCCTTCCGCCGCCAGCATTCGGCTGCCCCCTCCCTTAGGACCCTGTGGACACCTCATCCTGCCTCCACGCCCTCCTACTTTAACCTCTCCACCCTTTTAAAAAAGAGAGAACGGTCCGGACCTCATCCCGGGGCGGCGGGAGCTGCCTCTTAGCAGCCAGCCGAGGAGGCGCCCCTGGAGGAGAGGCTGACATCCCGTCGGGATCCGCGCTCCCCTCCTCCACCTCTCCCCCACCGCCTCAAAGTTCGGGGGCCCCGCGCCCCGCCTCCTGCGCTCCAGCCGCGGGGCCCTAGGATATCCTCGCAAGCGGCAGGCTAGCGCCCTGGGAAGATGGCGAGGAGGAGCGGCCACCGCCTCCTCCTGCTGCTGCTGCGCTATCTGGTGGTCGCCCTGGGCTGTAAGTCGCTCGGGTCCCCACCCGCCACCCACCTACCCACCCCTTCCCTCTTGGACCAGCCTCCCCCCGAAACCTCTGATCCCCAGACGCGGCGCTCGCGGTTAGCGTTCCCGAGGCTCTGGGCGGAGGGTCTTTCTAGGGGCGCCCGATTTTGCACCCGGCGAGCTGGCGGGCACCCCCCGGGCACCCGCGGGCATAGGAGCCGGGATCCAGGGCTTTTGGGTTTCCTGTAAAAAGCATCTTATTTGGCCAGTTCTAGTTGGAGAAAACTGAAAGGTCCGCACTGGCAGAGTCTCAGCTCCTTGCAAAGTTGGGGTAAGTTTTCAAAGACACAGAGACGTGATCGGAATGCAAAGCGCACTGAGTAGTCAGTGAGATGCTGGGAGCCCGAGAAAGACGGCGTCGCTGCGAGTCAGGCGCGCGGCACACGCTTAAGCACCGGCGGCTGGAGGGGCCGTGGCTGAGGCTTTGGGTAGAGAGACTCAGCTGTGCGGGGTGCATGCGGGGCACTGGCGAGGAGGGGATGGGGAAGTTCGCGGCGCCCAGCCAGAATTACTTCTGTCCCCTCCACCTGCACATCGACATTCAGCGAGGGAAGGCTGGTCTGGCGACTCTGGCAGGCTGCTGTGTCCTCAGGGGACGTCCAGAGAGACGACGATTGTTAGAAGGATGCAGACGCTGAATGGTGGAGTAGTGTAGTTGGGAAGACGTCCCGGAGCCAATTTCACAGGATGATTTTCAACAGGATTTTCACGAGTTCTGGGCTCATGAGACTGAAAATCCTGGGAACGTTTCCTTTTATTTTGTTTTCTTGGCGTTAAATTTAGGAAAAATGGAGGAAATTGCAATATACTTTAAGCCATGAAGTCTTGCTTTGCTTTCTTTCTTTCTTTTTTTTCTTCTCATTTTCCTTATTTTTGTAATCGTTAAAATGAGTTATTGTTGATATTCAACTTCTGGTAATGTAATACGTATAGTACTTAAACTAACCTGCCAGATGAATGTCTTTTGCAACAATACAATGACTCTTTCTCGCGCTCTCATTGCCCAAGTGACCACTGCTCAGGCCAAAGTGATGTGAGCTATGTTCGTTAAAGGGAGAGGAGGGTGGGTGCACATTGTCTCAGGGAAGAGACATGTCAAACGAGAAAGCAAAGTGTCGTAAATAAAACCTTTATGCGATTTTGAAGTATGAACTGGTATCATAGTGAACTCAGAGGGAAAAAATGTGCTCTTGCTAAAAGGCCACAAAGAGGCAGACTGGAGGAGTTGTAACAAAACTGCTGGAAAAGTTGTGTGTTCCGCTGAAATCTTAAATTTCACATAAAAAGACTGACTTTAGTGTAGAATTGTCAATAACTAAAAACGGAAAATTCTTTTTTTCTGTTATTGCTGTTTAGTCATCAAAATAGAAACAACCAAGAGGTAAACCTTAGATGAATGGGCAGAATGCTGTCTTTCTTCAAGTTTGGGGTAAATATCTGGGCTCTGCTACTCCTGATACTTTCAGGGGATTAATTTATAAGTATTGTAGGGACATTTTCCATATTGTTCCTGGGATGCCAAAAAGTCTGGCATTGCAAGGGTGTTTGTGTTTCTTTTTAAATAAACTTTAAAAATTTTTTTCACAGTTTAAAGAAAAATCACAGAATTAGTATAGAGAGTCTGTGTATACCCCACCTCTGGTCTCCTCTATAATTAATGTCTTTTTAAAATTTATTTATTTATTTATATATTTATTTATTTTGGGTTTTTTTTTTTACAGTACTCAGAGGTTGAACCCAGGACCTCACACATACTTAGCAAATATTCTACCACTGGGCTGTACTCCTAGACCATATTTTGGTTTTTTTGTTTTGTTTTGTTTTGTTGTTTTGTTGTTTGTTTGTATGTTTGTTTGGAATCAAGGTCTGGGTAAGTTACCCAGGCTGCCTCTGGCCTCAAACTTGTGATCCTCCTGCCTCATCAGCCTCCTGAGTCCCTGGGATTAGAGGTGTGCATCATTGCATCAGGCTTTTGTGTGTGTGTGTGGGGGGGTTACTGAGGGTTGAACCCAGCACCTCTTGCTTGCATACTTTGCAAGTGCTGGACCACTGAACAGCACACTGAAGGGCACCCAGCCCTTTTTTTTTTTTTTTTTTTTTTTTTGAGACAGTGTCTCACTAAGTTACACAGGCTACCTCTGATCTTGAACTTGCGATCCTCCTGCCTCTGACTCCCGAGCCGCTGGGATTACACTGCACCGGGCTTTATTATTAATGTCTTACATTTTAATGTCTTACATGAGGCTGATAACTTTTGCTTCACTTTTCCCCATTCTTACCTAATGTCCTTTGCTAAAGTTCCAGGATCGCACCAAGGTTCTCACATTGCCCTTCATAGTCAGGCCTCCTTAGGCTCCTCAGTTTCTCAGACTTCCCTGGTTTTCTGTTACCTTGCCAGGTTTAAGGTGATCTGGTCAAGTATTTTGTAGAATATCCATCAAATGATATTTCTCTGATGTTTTTCTCATGATTAGAATGGCATTATGGATTTTTGCTTAAGAAGACCACAGGGGTAAAGTGCCATTTTCATCCCATCCTATCCAAGGAGCATACATAAACATGACTTATCGCTGTTGATGTTAACCTTGATCACCTGGCTGAGGTAGTGCGTGTCAGGTTCCTCTATAGGTTACTCATTTTCCCCCTCATTTGCATACCATACTATACTTTTTGGAAGGAAGTCACTCTGTGCAACCCATATTTAAGGACAGCTGGGTGTGCTGGCAAACACCTGTAACCCCAGCACTAGGGAGGAGAGGCAGCATTATTCAAGGGCAGCCTGGGCTACATCACAAAACCCTGTCAGAAAAATCAAGGGCTGGGGATTTTGGTCATCAGTAGTAGAACACACTTGCCTAGCATGTGCAAAGCCCTGAGTTTGATCTCTAGCATTGAGAAAAAAAGGGAGGAGAGTTGTTTCACCTCCCAGAGGGTAGAAAATCTTCATAAATTATTTGGAATTCTTATAGAGATGTCTCCTCCCACTTATTTATTTAATCACTTATTTATATATCAGCATGAGCTCATAAATATTTTACAGTTTGATAATCCAAGACTATTTTATTTATTAAAGACATATTGGGTTTCTTATACTGTTTTATATGCTCGTATTTTTAATATTCCTCTCAAATATAACTGCACTACTCCTTTGTCCCAAACCTGTCACTTATAATTATAATATCATGCTTACTCCATTCTTTCTACTCTTTGTCAACATTTTGATGTCTTTCCTAGTAGTCTAGAGGACTTTTTGTTTTTCTTGTTACTTAAGGTATGCATTCAATGTCCCTATGGATGTGTGGACATTTATTTTTGTGTTAGCTGATGTATTATTCAGCTTTCAGTTACAATAACAAAAATATCTGAGACAATCACCTTAGAAAGAGGAAAAGTTTATTCTGGTTTATAATTTCAGAGGTTTCAGTTCATGGTCAGTTACCCTCGGCTTTTGGGCTTGTGGCAGTGCAGCATGTGGTGATGGGGAACATGTGGTAGACACAGTTCCTCATCCCATAACCAGGACATGAGAAGAGAGAGGAAGTGGCAAGGTCCTACTATTCCCTTCAAAGTTACACCCTCAGTGACTGGAAGATATCCCACTAGGCCCTGTCTCTTAAAGGTTTTACTACCTTCCAACAATGCCACAGGCTGGGGACCAACTCTATAACACATGGGCCTTTGAGGGACACTTTTCCAAACCATAGCAGTTGAATTCTATTTTTCTTTCCCACTGCATTAAGGAAAACATTTTTTTTTAAATCTTTGTTCACCACTGTATGTCCAGTGCCAAGAGAGGCACTCAGTTAATAGTAAATGTGAACAGATACCTGTTGATTGTTGTTGTTGTTAAGTGCCATTGAGTCAGGTCCAACTCACGGCAACCCTATATACAACAGAATGAAATACTACCTGGCACCAGGCCATGCACATGATCTCTTCTGTGTTGAAGCCTGTTGATTAGATGGTGTTTTAGCCCACTCAGGCTACTATAATAACTGGTAGCTTATAAAAAACAGAAATCTGTTTTTCACAATTATGGAGGCTGAGTGGTCCAAGACCAAGGCAAGGACAGTTTTTGTGTCTGAAGAGGACCTACTTTCTGGTTTGTCAGTGGCTCCTTCTCACAGTGTTTTTAATTGGTGGAAGGGGCAGCTTTCAGGGGCCTCTATTATAAGAGCACTAACCTCATTCAGGGAGCTGGGATTTAGCTCAGTTGGTAGAGCGCCGCTCTGCAGTCTCTGAGGTCCTTAGTTCAATTCCCAGCACTGCAATAATGGGAGAAGGATGTGGCAACCCACTCCCAAGGCAATACCGAAGCAATCAGCCATGGAGAACCCTATATGGGTCGCTATGAGTCAGACATGACTCAATGGCAACAACAACATTCAACCACATTCATGATGGGGTGGAGTTTAGCTCAGTTGGTAGAACACTGTTCTGAACTCTCTGAGGACCCATATTCATTCCCCAGCACCACAAAAATGGGAGAAGGATGTGGCAATCCACATCTGAAGCAAGCTCAAAACAATCAGCCATTGAAAATCCCATGAGAGTTGCTGTGAGTCAGACATGACTCAGTAGCACCTAACAACAGCAATCTCATTCATGAGGGCTCGCTCCCATGACCTACACATCCAAACACTGTCACATTGGTGATTAGGTTTCAGAATATGAATTTTAGGGGGCACAAACATTCAGACCATAAAAAATGTGATGGGCATGAGGTAGGATGGGTAGACAGAATGTGTGGAAGGATTTGATTATAATATAAATCCGGAATCACCAATCTCATGTTGAGTAGGTAGGGTGTCACATTTCTGTGAGGCAGCAGTTAAGCTGATATCTCAAACAATGATAGGAAAGAGTATACAGTACTAGGGAGAGGACTGTCATAAGTTTGGCAATTTCTCAAAGCGAAGGAAGTGAGCTGCACGAAATCAGTTCCCATCACTAGCTGGATGGTAGCAGCTGGTCTTCAGATCTGGACAGGAACCTAAGCCAGCCATGTGGCCTGAGTCTGTAACCTCTTATAAACTGATTAGGACTGTGGTAGGAGAGAGAGGTCTGGATTGTCTATAAAATCACAAATTCTGCCTCCATGGCTGACCTGGCCTAAAACAGCACTCCAGGGGACGGAAGCCAGGAAAATTCTGCCTTCTGTAAACACTATTAAGAACAAAGCATCATAAGTAATTTGCTGAAGAGAACAGGTTCCAGTCTGGTACAGTACCAATTATCTGATGAACACAGAGGTCAAAGTGGGCTTGTTGGTGGACCTGACAACCATTTCAAGACTATGAGAGAAATCACATTTTAAAAAAAAATCAAAAACAAAAACTTCTGCCTAAAGAGAACAGTGAGTTCCCTTAGGCTGAGAGCACTCCTGTCTCCTTCCATCTGAGCAGCATAAGGGCTTGCAGATGTTCACCAGCCATAGTTACCTTTGTGATGGTTTCCTCTGATGAGCCTTTTTGGTAGAGAATGGGTGTTGGACTATAGGCAACCATACTGGAGGGTTGAACCCAGGGCCTTGTGTATACATTGCCAGCACTCTACCACTGAGCCACACCCCAGCCCATTTTTATTTTTTGTCTTAAGATAGAGGACACCGTCTTGCTAAATTACACAGACTGCCTCTGGCCTCAAACTTGCCATCCTCCTGCCTCTGCCTCCTGAGTCTCTGGGATTACAGGCGTGCACCTAATTAAGAGCCACAGTCTTTGTTAAAGACTTTCCTGCACCTGTCCTTTAAAATGACATTTATCTCATCCTACAGTGACATTGTGGTAGCACTGCTGAGTCTATGTTCCAGGGTACTCCTGTTGCATAGCTGATGTTTAGAGAAAGATTGGAGTGAGGATGGAAAAGGGGAATTAGAACCTGGGTCAGATTATCTCTGGCAAAAGCAGAAAAAGAAATCTTAAAATTCGGCATTGCTTTCTGGGAAGGTATTGCTATAAACAAAGCCAGAACTCAAAAAACAAAAACAAAAACAAAAAAAAACTCAACTGGATTAATTGTCTATTGCTGTAAGAACAAAAGACCCCCAGCAATAGGACGCACATTTATTGTCTTAAAGGTCTGGAGGTCAGAAGTCTGAAGTAGGTTAACTGGGCTAAAATCAAGGTATTGACAGGCAATGTTCTTTCTGGAGGTTCTGGGGAGAATCTGTTTTCAGGCCTAGTCTAGCTTCTAGAGGCCACCTACGGATGGCCCATTCCTCCAGCTTCAAAGCCAGTGCCACCAAGCTTCTGTCTCTCTGGTTTTCACTCTTCTGCCTCTTTCTTTCACAGATAAGGATCCCTGTAATCATATCAGGCCCACCTAAGTAATCCAGCCTACACTGCCTATTTCAAGGTGGTGGTTGTTGTTAGATGCCATTGTCCAACTTATAGAGACCCTATGTACAACAGGTGAAAGAAACACTATTGTCAGTGGTTCTCTGCTATTCATAGGGTTTTTAGTGGCTGATTGTTTTTTTGTTTTTATTGGAAATTTTTAATATACACTGTAATGTGATTCATTCTGACATGCTTTTCATTGTGACATTTCCATATATGCATTTTGTTGTACATTATACATATAAGTTCCCCCTTACCCTCTTGTGCGCTTCCTCCCCCCATCCCACCCCACTATGATACACTTCACTTCCATTACCTTGTCCTTTTATGGTAATATTTTTCTATATATGGGTGAATGTTTTTTGAGAGTGGGTTGCCAGGTCCTTCTCCCAAGCCTACAGCACCTGGTCTTCCCAAAAGGTCTCCCATCCAAGTACTAACCAGGCCCAACCCTGCTTAGCTTCCAAGATCTGATGGGATCTGACACAACAGTAGTATAGATGTAGGTTTTTTCAAGCAACTTCAGTTCTGTCTGCACCCTTAATTCCTACTTACTGTGTATAGTAACCCATTTATAGGTTCTAGGGAATAGGATTAGACATAAATGCATAGCAGTAGTGTAACCAGTGTTGGCAAGAATACTCTAGATCCCATAAGCAACCACACCTCTTGCCTTTAGGCCATAATTCATAGGGATATAAAACTGGTTTTTTCTTTGTATTTCAGACTGCACAGTGCACTGGTAAAGAACACGTACTCTGATGCTGAGCTCTGTGCTCACTCCCAGCAGTGTGATCTTGTACCAGTTATTTACCTCCTGCATGTGTTCATTCATTCATTGGTGGTGGTGAAAATCCCTGTAATAGTGTTGACCTCCTATTCCGTGAGGGAGAATTAAGTGTGTTGACTGGTACAATGCACTTAGGAAACTGCAGATGTCATCAATAGCTTTTTACACAGAGTATCAGTCAGATGAAGAAAACACTTTGGGTGTGGTGTAGGGAATGGACAAGTTGGGGTGCCTGGGGACTTGGCGACTGCTTATGTAAGTATTTCTTATATAGTGTTTATTGAAATATGCACACACATAATTACACATATCCGTAACACCCACAGAAAATTGTTTTATATTTGAAATGTAATTAATTAAATCTAATTGGGGCCTTGGGTAAATTTATTCTAATGTTTTTTAAGGAAAATCTCTCTTTTGCTCTGTCATTTTTTTTTTCTTAGTGCTGAGGTTTAAACCCAGGGTCTGGCGCATGCTAAGTACTTCCTCAGTCCCTAAGGAATTTTTTTAAAAATCATGTATGCTGTCAGTGTTTCCAACTTTCTGTTCACCTCCCAACATACAGGTATTAGCTCTTTCGGTTGTTGTTTATCTTCTTTCATTATCATTCCCTTTCCCATCCTTGGGTTTACCTCTGTTTGGGATTAGTGTAACTGTTTCTAGAGATTCTCTGTGTTGCCACCCTTAGGAGAGTTTTTTTATTTGATTTGATGGATTGAAGAGTGGCTTTCTAGGTTCCTAAGTGTGTAAGTGGATACATGAATGGGGGGAGGGAGAGAGAGAGAGAGAGAGCGTAAGGGAGCGAGCATGAATGAATGAATGTATGTGTTCATGTAATACCTGCTGGCAGGAATACAAAACTCTATGCTTTGGATCTTGAGGCCAGTGAGTGGTAGGAAGTGTTCTCCAATTTGAATTGGCCCTACAGTTTATAAGCAGAGTAGCAAAGCGCTGTACTGGACCTAGTCTTGTGCAAGTATTGAAGAGCTACAATTTCAGCTGTCATCTCTCTTGGCTCAAAAAATCTTGAGCAAGAATCCTTGTGAGCTTAAAAGATAGGAATTTTGCTTTTTCTTTTTTACTGGAGAGTCTTCTCTTTCTCCCCCTCTTCCCCCTCAGCATTAGCATCCAGTTTTTATCTTTTATACAATTTTCTGGTTTGTTTTAGTTGTCAGAATTTCCCAGAGGAACAGTTTGGCACAGATTTGTCTTTATACATGTTGTCTATCTCCAGTCTAAAAATCCAAAATTAAATATGTTTGAAATCTAAAACTTTTTCAGTGTTACTATGACTCCATAAGTGTAACATTCCACACCCAAACTCATGTGACAGGTCAAAACACACATGCACTAAAAAATATTTCATAAAATTACCTTCAAGGTATGTTTATAAGGTGCACGTGAAACATAAATAAATTTCATGTTAAGCCATGGGTCCTCTCCCCAATGTATCTCATTATGTCTACACAAAATTCCAAAATATGAAATCCAAACACTGCTGGCCCTGAGCATTGCAGGTAAGCAATGCTTAACCTGGAAAGAGTAAAAAGGTTTCACCTGCCTTGTCTCGTTTCTATTAGTCTTGTCCAGTTTGCTTGATCTCATTTATCAAAGCGGTGACCTGCTGTCTTAGCTTTCCACACATTGTGAACACATCTAATACATTTCTATGAACAGAGACAAAAATAAAAATAAGACTTCTTAAATTCATGTACATATATGTTTGTTGTTGTTGTTAGGTGCCATTGAGTTGGTGTCTGACTCATAGGGACACTATGTACAGCAGGCAAAACACTATTGTTAGTGCTTCTCATAGGGTTTTCAGTTGCTGTTTGTTTTTGGGGAGTGGGTTACTGGGTCCTTCACCCCGCCTACAGCACCTGGTGTTCCCAAGCGGTTTCCTATCCAAGTGCTAACCAGGCCTGACCCTGCTTAGTTTCTGAGATCTGACGGAATTTGATGCCACAGTGGTATGGCTGCAGGCACTTATATGTTTAACTGAAAATAATACATGCTTATGGTAAATTTAAATAGCACAGAAAGATTACAAGGTGAAAAATAAGTCTCTTTTGTAGCTGTCCAGACTCCTACTATATGGGTCACAGACAACCCACTCTTGAGTTCTTGTGTATAGTTTCTGAAGCTAGGTCTCACACACAGGACTCATGTTAATGCCTTACAGAGCCTTTAAAACTGTTGTGCCAAGATGCAGTAGGAGCAACCTTCCAACTGAAACTACCAAAAATAAATAGTGAAATGATTAGCAAAACAGAGGGAGATAGACTTCCAAACCAGTGACCGAATCTAAAGCAGGGAAAAATGCCAACCCAGATCCAATTAAAAAGTCCAATGGAGAGAGTATGGGCCAAACCCAGAGTGGACAGTGACACTAGCACTGGCTGAGATTCACAGACAAGTGCAAGTGGGTGCTATTTTTAAAGGAGACCAAAGAAGTAATGACCACAAATAAAAAGGGAACATGTCGAACTACTGGGAAGTGCTAATTTTGAAAAAGGAGAATGGTGTTTACGTCTTTAAAAAATGCTTTAGAGGCACTTTTAAAATAAGAATGGATTCTGATAACAGCACAATGAAATAAACAGTGACTCAAGTGTCTATTTGTTCAATAACCTAAACTTGCAGGCATCTATGCCACAAAAAATATTAACATTTTACATGAACATATTGGAGTCATGGGATCATTGTGCTTTGGCCCATATAATGCTTCTGGTCCCAGAACAGGTTAGATTCCTTTGTGTCGTGTGGGTCTGTGTCTGTGTCTGTATATGTGAACTTCTGTGCCATTTGACCTAGATACAATGCATCTCCTTTATAATCTCCTTTATTCTACATCGTTGTTATCATTATTGTCATATTCTCCATGTGGTCAAATGCAATTTCTTTATTTTTTCTGGTACTTAGAGATTGAACCCAAGACCTTGCACATACCTTTGCAAGTGCTCTACCACTTGGCTGTACCCCTCACTCATTTTTATTTTTTAATTTGAATCAGAATCACACTAAGTTATGCATGCTGCCTCTGGCCTTGAACTCACAATCCTCTTGCCTCTGCCTCCCAAGTTGCTGGGATTTTAGGCATGTGCCATTGTGTCCATTTGGTCATATGCAATTTCTCCCTTGAAGATCTAACTCCAAATTTTCTTGCCTCTTAAGACTTTTCAACTTGCTGGGCTCCATGGTACATGCCTGTAATCTCAGCCACTTGGAAGGCTGAGGCAGGAAGATTGCAAGTTTGAGGCCAGAGGCAGTCTGTGCAATTTAGCAAGACCCTATCTCAAAGTAAGTAATAAAAAAGAGACTGGGAGTGCAGGTCAGTGGTAGAGCACTTGCCTAACATGTGCAAGGTCCTAGGTTCAACCCCCAAGTCCTGGAAAAAAAAAAGAAGAAGAAGAAGAAGAAGAAGAAGAAGGAGGAGGAGGAGGAGGAGGAGGAGAGGAAGAAGAAGAAGAAAGAAAGAAAGAAACAAGAACTTTCCAACTCATCCATTATTAAAGCTAATGTCTATTCGGTATTATATGCCAGTGCTCTTGGTGTATTCCTGGAGATCTTATGGCTTTTACTAGACTGTACTTTTGTAATTTTTACATGAGCATCTCTCCAGATCACGGATTCATTGAGGCCAAAGACAACACATCTTTGTGTCCTAGCACCTAGAATAGTGTCTGGCACATTGTTGTTGTTTTTGTTAGGTGCCATCGAGTCGGTATCCGACTCATAGCGACCCTCTGTACAACAGGGGAAACACTATTGTCAGTGCTTCTCTGCTGTTCATAGGGTTTTCAATGGCAGATTGATTTTTGGGAGGGGGTTGCCAGGTCCTTCTCCCAAGCCTACAGCTTCTGGTATTCCCAGGCAGTCTCCCATCCAGGTACTAACCAGGCTTGACCCTGCTTAGCTTCCGAGATCTGATGGAATCGGATGCCACAGGGCTACCTCTGAAGGCCGTCTGGCACATAGCAGTTCTTTAATAATGAATTGAATAGAAGTAGATAGCCTAGAGTTTACTTATTTCTTAACTTTATAAAATTATACTTCCTTGTAAGTCTGGAAACATGCAGCGCACCTATAATCCCAGTAATTCTGGAGGCAGAGGAAGGAAGATTGCAAATTTAAGGCCAGAGGCAGCCTGTGCAATTTAACAAGATCCTACCCAAAATAAAAGAGAGAAGAAAGAAAGAGAGAGAGAGAGAGAGAGAGAGAGAGAGAGAGGAAGGGAAAGAAAGCATGAAGGAAGGAAGCAAGGAAGGAAGCAAGGAAGGAAGGAAGAGGAAGGGAAAAGAAAGAAAGGTAAGTAGGTACTGGTGATGCAGTTCAGTGGTAGAACACTTGCCTAACATGCACAACGCCCTTAGTTCAACCCTCCACGACTGCAAATAAAACAAAATAAACTTAATAATAAAAACATCAGGACACACATAAAATTAATAATGACTATGAATGAAAAAGTTTACTATTTCAGAACTCTTGCCTCCCTTTATTGACTATTGCCTTTCTAGAATTACAAGGACATACATTGACTGGACTGCCTAATAGCATTTTAAGAAACTTTGCTGATTTCCTGGTGCTTCCTTCTATCATAAAGCACCCAGGCTGTTCATCAACTTGTAATCACTGGTTAAAACCTCAGATGAATCAAACACCACACCCCTCAAAAGTTGCCTGAATAAAACAAAGCAGAGTGTTAGAGAGTTATAAAAGCACTCTCTAGCATAGGAGACTCCAGACTCTCCTCTCATGGTTGAATCTCTGCCATTCAATTGAGATGTTAGCAATTCATGTCCCATAATGGGCAGAAGTTTATTAACAGAGATTAGAAGATGGAGCCAATGAAGTAGTCCTTATTTTTGAACCAAGGCAAAGCATTGTTATCCAGTATTCATAACATCTTATGGGATTGTGACACCTGCTCATTAGCAGAGGAAAAACTTCCTCTGGATCCAGGTGACTCCTTATCTTGGTCCCAGTTCAGCATTAGGCAAATACGAAGATTAGATATATCCTGAGAATCTCAATTCTGTTGTACTGGTCCCCAAGAAATATTGTCTTGAGAGTACTGGAATGTTCAAAACACCTTGTCTGGGGCAATAATCTTCAATTTTTTTATTACATACCCTATTTCTTTTAAAAAGAAGCATATGCTTCAATATAAGCATTTCATTATAAATTATATACATGCTTCTATGTCAATGTATTATGCTGATTATAAAAATTTACATAGAATACATATCAAATGAAATCATGAAAAAATAAACAGCAGCCTCAGCAGGAGTAGAAGTGAAGTGGTGATGTTGTTGTTAGGTGCTGTAGAGTCGAGTTCGACTCATAGAGACCCTATGTACAGAGGAATAAAACACTCCTTGATTCTGTGCCAGGCACAAGGTCTTATTTATGTGAGTCCATTGTTGCAGACACTGTGTCAATTCACCTGGTGAAGGGTTTTCCTTTTTGTCATTGACCTGCCACTCTCCCAGACATGATGTCTTTCTCCAGGGATTGGTTCCTCCTGTCTACATATACAAAATATTTAAGATGCAGTCTAGTCATCCTTGCTTCCAAGGAGCACTCTAGTTGCACTTCTTCTAGGACAGATCTGTTGGTTCTTTTGGTAGGGCATGGTATATTCAATAATCGTCTCCATAACCATAATTCAAAAGCATCAATTCTTCTCCTGTCTCCCTTGTTCAATGTCCAGCCTTCACAACCATATGATGCATCTGAAAATACCATGGCATGAGTCAGGCACACCTTCATCTTCAATGTGACATCTTAAATTTTCAATACTCTAAAGAGATGTTTTGCCACAGCTTTCCCTAAAGTAATGTGTGTTTTGATTTCTTGACTGCTGCTTCCACAGGTGTTGATTGTAGAACCAAGTAAAGCAAAATCATGGACCACCTCAATCCTTTCTGCATTTCTTGTGAAGTTGCATACTGACCCAGTCGTTGTTGTTGTTGGGTGCTGTCAAGTCGGTATCCGACTCATAGTGACCCTCATAGGGTTTTCAATGGCTGACTATTTCAGGATTGCCTTGGGAGTGGATTGCCAGGCCCTTCTCCCATTTTTGTGGTGCTGGGAATTGAACTCGGGACCTCAGAGACTGCAGCGCAGCGCTCTACCAACTGAGCCAAATCCCAGCCCCGACCCAGTCGTAAGGATTTTTATTTTGCTGATGTTTATTCGCAGTCCATCCATAAGGAAGGCTATATTCTTTGATCTTCATCAGTAAATGTTTGAAATCTTCTTCACTTTCAGCAAGCAGAGTTGTGTCATCTGCATAACACAGGTTGTTAATAAATCTTCCTCCAATCCTGATGCTGCATTCTTCCTCATAAAGTCCAGCTTCCTGGACTATTTGCTCAGCATATAAATTGAAGATATACGGTGAAAGTATATAGCCCTGAGGCACACCTTTCTCAACTTTCAACCAGATAGTGTTTCCTTGTTCTACTTGAACAACTGCCTCCTGGTTCCTGTATAGATAGATTCCTCATGAGTACAATTAGGTGCTCTGGTATTCCCATTTTCCAAAGTGTTATCCATAATTTGCTATGATCCACACAGTCAAATGCCTTTGCATAGTCAATAAAACATAGATAGACATTTTTCTAATATTCTTTGCCTTTGGCTTATATCCACCTGACATCAGCAATGCTGTCCCTGGTTCCCCATCCTCTTCTAAATCTGGCTTGATTTTCTGGCAATTCCCTGTCTATATACTGCTGCAGTTGCTTCTGAATGATCTTTAGTAAAATTTTGCTTGTGTGTGATATTAATGATATTGTCTGATAGTTCCCACATTCAGTTGGATCCCATTTTTGGAGGATAGGCAAAAATATGGATCTCTTCCCATCAGTTGGACAGGTAACTGTTTTCCAAATCTGTTGGCATAAACATGTTAACACCTCCAGTGCTGCATCTCTGTTGAAACATCTCTATTGGTATTCCATCAATTCCTGGAGCCTTGTGTTTTACCAGTTCTTTCAAGGCAGCTTCCATTTCGTCCTTCCATACTATTGGTTCCTCTTCATATGCACCCTCTTGAAATGGTTGGTCATCTACCAATTCTTTTTTGTATAATGACTTTGTGTATTCTTTCCATCTTTTGATATTTCCTGCATCATTTAATATTTTCTCTGTAGAGTCTTTCACTATTGCCACTCAAGGCTTGAATTTTTTCTTTAATTCCTTAAGCTTAAGAAACACAGAGCATGTTCTTCCCTTTTGGATTTCTGTCTCCAGCTCTTTGCACATGTCATTAAAATATTTGCTTTTGTCTTCTCGAGCTGCCTTTTGAAATTTTTTGTTTAGTTCCTTAACTTCATCATGTCTTCCTTTTACTTTAGCTGCTTGACATTCAAGGGCAAGTTCCAGAGTCTTTTTGACATGTAATTTGCTGTTTTCTTTTTTTTCCTGTCTTTCTAATAACCCTTTCCTTTCTTCATGAATGATATCTTTGATGTCATGCCACAACTTGTCTGGTCTCCTATCATTTGTGTCTGATGATAGGCCTATATTATACCACCTTATAAAGCTTCTAGAATTAAAACACTGTAGGATTGCTACCTGAATAGGCAGACCAATGGAACAGAAGATGAAGTCCAGAAATTAACCCAACTTCTTTTGGAAATTCAGTGCATACATGCATGTATAAATATATGCTAGTTTCTGATATCACAGAGAATTCTAAACAAATATTGGTATAATCATAGGGTACACATTTGATGAGAAAATAGATCTAATCCAGCAGTGCACATAAAGATAAGTTTCAAATCGATCAGAAGTCTAACTGTAAGTAAATAAGCAAATAAAATCCCAGCCCCAACAAAACAAAACAAAATAAAGCAGGGATATGTTCATTTTCTGTACAACATATATCAAAATAGCATCTGCATGGGAAAAACAAAGCACCATAAACATATGCTGGGAAAAGACACTTGAAATTTAAGTCTTAGACAAAGAATTATTGCCACTGATAGAGAAGAAAATACAAACATCAAAAAATTTTATAAAAGCCATTTAAAAAAACCCAGAGCATTGTTGGAAGAAAAATTGGGCGATTCTTCAGAGATGAAGCTCTGTTGAATGTAACTTAAAATGCAGATTATCACAAAAATAGCATCACTTCCCTACTTGATTAACAAAAGTACATATCTCATCAACATACTTGTTAAGCTTTATGGAAACAGATGCTCCTGTACTCTGCCATGGGCTGTGTAATGAATGATACAACTGCAAGGGAAAAGAATCAGTAGTATGTGGAAAAATTTTACATATCTGCTCTTTGACCTGTCAACCCCAGTAGTGGGAGCCTCTTCCAAAGCTATAGTTGCAAAAGTAGGATATGTCCTATATAGGGTATTTATTTCAAAATTATTTATTATAAAAAATATTGAAAAAAATCAAATATCCATCAATAGGGTACTGGCTAAATAAACAACATAACGGTATGCAATGTAGCCATATTAAGGAATGAAAGTGCTCTGGATGTGCCAGTACCCACAGGCTATAGTGAGCAAGGTACACAAAGGTACTTGTAGAAAACAGCATTTTGTGTAAAGAACAGGAGGAGTTTAAATGAAAATTATCAATAATGGATGGGAGATAGAGGAATAGAATGCACTTCTCTTACTATAACTCACTATACAAATTTGATTTTGAAAAACTTAAGTGTTTTACTTCAAAAGATAGAAAATTTGCCATAAGAGCCTTCTGTAAAAATTGAAAACAAATTTTAAAAAGTAAACTTACTATATAACAAATCAGTGATATAACCATATAGAGGAATTATTCCAGTTTGAGCTTGGAACATAATATTCTACTGTACATTAAAATATATTTAAAGAACAAATATAGCTGCAAATATACATTAAACTTTAATAATTTAAAACAGTAGGTTTTGTTTTGAAATTATAGCATTGTATTATAAGATAATGCAAATTAGTAATTATATTAATATATATCAAATTCAAGGCATTTACTGTAGGAAAAAAGATATAACATAGATAATGTTTTTAAAAGTTAAATAAATGTTCTATGTTATATTTGAATTAGAAATATCAGTATGAAATCATGATGCTTTTTTTAAAGCTATATATTGTCTATCTCTATCCACTACAAAGTCCTAGAAGAATCATAGTAACCTGGATTAGTCAGCTTTGATTAAGTAACAAGTAACATAAAAACTTCACAGTAGTTTGTCATAGTGCATATTATCTTTTGGTTGTGTTCCATTTGGTGACCCTAGGTCAACTGCTGAGTCTTTGCTCTCTCATTCTAAGATCCAGGGTGAAAGAGTAGCCCTGTGTGGAACAGACAGTCCAAACTGTCTGTGGACTAGTGCAAAGCAAGAGATAGAACTAAACCACGTAATAGAGTTTGGGCTTCTTTTATTTTCTTAACTTTTTAATTTTTTAAATTTTTTATTTTTCAAGACAAGATCTCATTACATACTCAGGGTGGCCACCAAGCCACCAACTCATGATCCTCCTGCCTCACCTCTCTGAATGCTGGGTTATTGGTGTGCACCACTATGCCTGGCCATGTAGTAGTTCTTAAAGCTTGCACTTAACAATGATGTATGTTTATTATTCAAAGCATAAGACATGGCCAAACCCAGACCTGGGGTGAGAAGTGCATCCTTTAGGAAGCTTTAGAAATCATGTAATGATAAGTGAGAAAGGAGTTATCAGTTGGGAATAATAATATAATCTGTCCTATAACCCCATAGCTTGCAGCCACACCACTGTGACATCCAATCCCTTCAGATCTTGAAAACTAAGCAGGGTTGGGCCTGGTTAGCACTTGGATGGGAGACCACTTTCGACACTAGGTGCTACAGGCTTGGAAGAAGGAACTGGCAACCCACTCCCCAAAAATAATCAGCCATTGAATACCCTATGAATATCAGAGAAGCACTAACAATAGTGTTTCACCTGTTGTACATAAGGTCACTATGAGTCGGACACTCACTCGACAGCACCTAACAACAGCAACAACAACAATAACATCATAAAAATGAACATAGCTAGCATACAGATTGTGATCCCTAAATATTCCACACTAACAGTGACTCCTTGGAGGAACATCTTATTCCAGGTTTGAAGTTGGGTATAGATCAGATGAGTCTGTGGCATTATATTGCATTGGAAAATAAGTGAGCTCTTAAAGACTAAGGAGGAGATCTCTAAAGGACACAGGAATCATAAAAGGGCTTCTTCTGGCCAAATTGGAGGCAACTTGAGAATCAAAAATGAAAAAATAATATTGAATCCAGTTGATTTAAAGATGCTGACCATTTAATTTAAATGAACTAATTATAAAGATCCTGAAAAGAAAGAGAAAGTCAATAAAATAAAAATATCATTACTTTTTGATCACCATTAGAATTATCAAGATCAAGTACCACTTTCTCAGATATTTGGCAAATAATTCTTTATCCTGCTTTCCTTTAAGAATGTATGTTGTTATTGTTAGGTGTCATCAAACTGGGTCCAACTCATAGTGACCCTATCTACAACCGAACCAAATACTACCCAACACTGTGCCATGCCTGGTACTATGTCAGTGCTTCTCTGCTATTAATAGCGTTTTCAATGGCTGATCATGTGAGAAGTGGGATGCTGGGTGCTTCTCCCAAGCCTACATCACCCAATACTTCCAGATGGTCTCCCATCCAAGCAATAACCAGGCCTGACCCTGCTTAGCTTTCCCTATCAGACAGGATTGGATGCTAGGGTGGTATGGCTGCAGGCAATTCATATTTTAGCTTTAGGCTTAAGGGTTGGGGATGTGGCTCAGTGGTATAGTGCTTGCCTAGCATGCATAAGCCACCACACACACACACACACACACACACACACACACACACACACACACAGAGTATGTAATTATAGAGCCTTAATTGATTTCTTTATAGAATATGAGCTAACAAGTGTGCAAAGGTAATAGATAACAGAAAAAAATACATTCTAATCATCATTATCTTTTGACATGTAATGGTTTCAGGATAAGATTAATAAGGAAAAGCATTAGACAAAAAGTCAATGGGGAGTTTTACAATGAAAGAACCAGTCTATAATCACTGGAAACACTGATTAACCTCAGCATCATTAAAGGGAGGCCAGCCAAACACTGTGTGATCCAATAGGAAGCACATAGCATTCCCTGTATATTATTCTTGTCCATCTCTCCAAAACAGAGGGAAGGAGGAAAGGAAGAAAGGAATGAAGGGAAGATAGAAGGAAGGAAGAAGAGAAGGAAGGGGCTTTCACTTGAACCAAGCCTATGCTGCTTAGCAAGACCCTGTCTCAAAATAAAAAAAAGGGACTAAGGGTGCAGCTCAGTGGTAAAGTACTTGCCCAGCATGCAAGAGGCCCTGGATTCAACCACTCATTATTGCAAACAAACAAACAAACATAAATAAATAAACAAGACAAGCAGTCTAAGGAGAAAATGTAATGCTGAAACATAGTTTGGGTCCTGATTCAAATAAGTCATTGGGGGATTTTGGCTAGGGCTAAATACTAGATCCCCATGTGTCTGTCATCTTGTGATGCTGTGGGACTTGCATGTTGCTGTGATGCTGAAAGCTATAGCACAAGTATTTCAGATACCAGCAGGGCTATCCATGCTGGACAAGTATCAGCTGAGCTTCCAGACTCAGACAGACTAGGGAGGAGGCTCCAACAGCCCACTCCCAAAACAATTAGCCATGGAAAACCCTATGAATAGCAGAGAAGCACTCTCAAACATAGTGCTGGAGAATGAGCATCCCGGGTTGGAAGGCACTCAAGAAGTGACTAGGGAAGAGCTGCCTCCTCAAAGTAGAATTGACCTTAATGGAGAGAATGAAGTTAAACCCCTGGGACATCCTTTTGCTGATGTAGTACAACTTAAAATGAGAAAAAACATAGTGACTGCAACAGTGGGTTCAAACTTAAAAAACTGTGTGTTGGGTAATGTTTTGTTCTATTGTACATAGGGTTGTCATGAGTTGGATTTGACTTGAAGGCACCTAACAACAGCAGACACTAGATTATACTGAATAATTATTTTTAATCTCATTAGTTATTCTAATGATGTGGTAGTTATATGTCTTTAATTTTTAGTGGTCCCTACTAAAATAATAAAGAAAATTATATATAGTAATAACAACAACAAAACAACAACAAAAAGGACAGATTAAATAAATCTGGTGAGATCTTTATAAATGTTGAATATGGATGACAAATACCTGGGTTTATAGTTCTTTTCTCTCTAGTTTTATGTACTCTTGAAAATTTTCACAATAAAAATTATTTAGGTTGGGGGTGTAACTCAGTGGTAGAGTACTTGCCTAGCATACAGAATACCTGGGGCTTGATCCCAATACTACAGAAAAACAAACAAAAAGCTACTGAAACTCATAAAAACATCAAAAAGAGGAATATGATAATTATATGTTGTTGTTGTTGTTGTTAGGTGCTGTCAAGTTGGTGTCTGACTCATAGTGACCCTACATACAGCAGGTGAAACACTGTTGTTAGTGCTTTTCTGCTATTCATTGGGATTTCAATGGCTGATTGTTTTTTGGGAGTGGGTTGCTGTGTCCTTCTCCCAAACTTATAGCTCCTGGTGTCTCCCATCCACGTGCTAACCAGGCCTGACTCTGCTTAGCTTCCGAGATCTGATGGGATCAGACGCCACAATGATACAGCTGCAGGCATTATAAATATATAGAAATTCTAATATTTCTTTTCCACAGCCATCTTAATTCTCTTATACTTTCCATCTTTGGGGACTACTGATTTAAACAGAAAATAAACACCAAAGTGAATGCTGTGGTCTGAATGTGTTCTTCCCCTAAGTTTGTATGTGGTTACCTAATCCCAGTACAAGAGTTTGAAACAGGTGATTGAGAGATTAGATCATGAGGGCACAGCCCTCATCCATAGGATTAGTGCCCTTTTAAAAGAGGTCCAAGAAGAAGAACAACAAAACAAAACAAAAAGTAAAAGAGGCCTGAGGGAACTTGTTGATTGAAATCTCAATATGAGGATACAGAGAAGGTACCATCTTTGAGGAGCTACCAGGTGGGGTTAGTTCAGTTGGTAGAGCGCTGCTGTGCACTCTCTGAGGCTCTAGGTTCAATCCCCAGCACTGCAACAATGAGAGAAGGACCTGGCAGCCTCCTCCCAAAACTATCTTGAAATAATCAACCAGCTCTAGGAATTGGTGGAATACCAATAGATATGTTTCAATAAACAGATGCAGCACTGGAGGTGCTAACTCGTTTATGCCAAGAGATTTGAAAAATAGCTACCTGGCCAACTGACTGGAAGAGATCCACATTTGTGCCCATTCTCAAGAAAGGGGATACAACTGAATGTGGAAATTCTTGAATGATACCATTAATGTCATACACAAGCAAAATTTTGCTAAAGATCATTCAAAAGCAACTGCAGCAACATATAGACAGGGAACTTCCCAGAAAATCAAGCTGAGTCAGAATAGGGAGTGGAACCAGGGACCTCAGTGTTGATGTCAGATGGATATTGACCAACAGCAGAGAATATCAGAAAGATGTCTATCTATTTTTTTTGAGTAGTAAAGGCATTTGACTGTGTGAATCATAACAAACTATGGATAACATTGCAAAGAATGGAAATACCAGAGCACTTAATTGTACTCATGAGGGATCTGTACATGGACCAAGAGGCAGTCATTCAAACAGAACAAGGAATCACTGCCTAGTTTAAAGTTGAGAAAGGCATGTGACAGGGTTGCTGTATTCTTTCACCATACCTCTTCAATCTCTATGCTGAGCAAATAATTCAAGAAGCTGGACTTTATGAAGAATAATGCGGCATCAAAATTGGAGGAAGACTTACTAACAACCCGTGTTATGCAGATGACACAATTCTGCTTGCTGAAAGTGAAGAGGATTTGAAACATTTACTAGTGAGGATCAAAGAACACAGCCTTCAGTATGGATTGGGTCTCAACATCAACAAAACAAAAGTCCTTACAACTGGGTCAGTATGCAACTTCAAGATACATGGAGAAAAGATTGAGGTTGACCAAGATTTTGCTTTACTTGGTTCTACAATCAATACCCATGGAAGCACCAGTCAAGAAATTAAAAGACTCATTGTTTGGGAAGGATGTTGCAAAAGACCTCTTTAATGTATTGAAGCTAAAGATACCACATTGAAGACGAAGGTGCACCTGGCTCATGCCATGGTATTTTCAGTTGCATCATATGGTTTTGAAAGCTGGACACTGAATAAGGGAAACAGGAGAAGAACTGATGCTTTTGAATTATGGTGTGGGAGGTGAATATTTAATATGCCGTGGACTGTCAAAAGAACTAACAGATCTGTCCCAGAAGAAGTGCAACCAGAGTGCTCCTTGGGAACAAGGATGGCTAGACTGCATCTTATGTATTTTGGACATGTAGTCAGGAGGGACCAATCCCTGTAGAAGAAGAACATCATGTTTGGGAGAGTAGCAGGTTAACCAAAAAAAAAAAAAAAGACCCTCAACTAGATGGATTGACACAGTGTCTGTAACAATGGGCTTAAACATAAAAAAGATCCTGTGCCTGGTACTGAATCGGGGAGCATTGTGTTCTGTTGTACCAAGGGTCTCTACGAGTCTGACTCAACTCATGGCACCTAACAATAGCAACAAGGAGCCAGCCCTTTCCAGACATCAAGCCTGCCAGCCCCTCTGTTGGACTTTCCAGGCTCCAGATTATGAGCAATAAATTTCTGTCTATAAACTACCCAGTCTAAGGTTATTTATAATAGCAGCAGGGATGGACTAAATCAGGG
>VMDO01003158.1:0-149567 GCA_007922755.1 Pedetes capensis
ATCTTGAGTGCTTAAGTTTTGTATCTGTGACATTCAGTCAACTTCTATAAAAAATATTTTAAAAGGGAGGTTTAAAATATTGCAGAAGAAAATTAGCTGATATATACATGGGTATAATTAAGCATTACTGTAATCAACTTAAATTAGAAAATAAATGTCTCATGCTATTTAAAGAATTTTTTCTGTGTTATATATTATAAACCATAAATCTGAATTTTACTTGTTAAGTTTAACTATTTATTTTTTCACTAGATTGCAATAAAATAGACAAATATTTCATAAAAATTCAAGAGATTCCATTTTTAATAACCTAATTTGATTTTAAGAATCTAAAAAAGGTATATTATCAATTTTGTTTTAAAAAAAGATATAATGTATACTTACATATAAACTAATTATATGAAAATAAAGGAGTACTATTTCTCTAGAAATAGAAGATAAATATGATAAATAAAAAATGGTAAAATGACTCTAATTTAGGTTTTAGGGCAAAACTGCACACCCCTATACACTTCTCCAGGATCTGGTGCTCATCATGCTGAACTTATACATTTAAAAAATGGTCAATTACTATATATCTGCTCCAGGGGTGAAAGCAGTATCTGTGATCCCCCTGGCTACTCTCCAAATGATTCACCACTTACTGCAAGATCAAGAAAATGGAGATAGATGCCACAAACCCATTCCTCTAACAAAAAATAATAATGATAAAAGGTCCTTTCTTCTCATTCTAAAGTCAATAAAGTGCTGGTTTCTTTCCCTTCTCTGAACAGTTTCACCTTATCATTTGAACACATCTCCCTCTTTCTCTCCTTCCTTCTCTCCCTCACCACATTACCCCCCCACACACATACATATCCTCCCTTTCCTTTAGGGACTTTTTCATTCACAAAACACCATCATTGTTTACTCTATTTACCACCCAGTATCACTTTGCAAGTTTACCATCAAGGCCTCTGACTTGAGTTCATCTGCTTCTCAGACCCCTCACCTTCTCATTGGGCTCAGTGAAATTAGGCTGCACCTCAACTGTTCCTCACTGTTAACATTCTGCCTCTTCACAACTCTGGCTTCAGGAAAACTTCAGGAATGAAAGACCTGGGTGGTTATGACACGGACATTTGCAAAAATATCAGGGTTACCCTCAGAATTAACTTCAAAAATATTATCCTTAGAACAAACTATTGACAAAGGCTGCAACATAGATAAATGTCAAATGCACTATGCTAAGCAAAAGAAGCCAGACACAAAAGATTATATACTGGACGATTCCATTTCTATGACATTTTGGAAAAGGCAAAACCATAAGGATTGGGAATGAAGCAGTGGTTGCCTGGGATTGGAGGTTGGGGAAAAAGGATAACTGTAAAGAAGGCAGCACAAAGGAGGTTTCTTAGATAACTGCGCTGTCCTATATCCTGATGGTGGAAGGAGTCACATAATCCTATGCTTTTGTTAAAACCCACAGAACTGTACACCACAAAGAGTGAATCTTACTATGTATAAATTTAAAAATCAATTAAAAATGACCTTATAGTGGAGTGTAGTGGCACATGTCTGCAATCCCAGCAACTCGGGAGTCAGAGGCAGAAAAATCACAACTTTGGCAATTCAAAATGAAAAATAAAAACTGGGCTGTGGGTGCAGCTCAGTGGTAGAACACTTGCAAAGTATGCACAAGGCCCTGGGTTCAACCCCCAAGTACTACCAAAAAAAAAATAATGACTTTTACAATTTCATCTTATTTCCAACCTCTTTGAAGAATTGATGGATTTAACATTTAAATTCTAAATTCTGATTTCTATTCTTTTACTTTTTATTTATTTTCTCCTTTTATTGGTAATTGATGGTGGGGTACAGAGCAATACAGCTTTTGCTTCTACCATTATGCAACTATATCATCACTTTTGGTTACACTTTTATCAACTTACAAGGTTTATGGAGCCTTATAACTAATATGTAGTAAAATTCAAATGCATATTTAGGTTATATTTCCCTATTTTTCCGATGTACTCATGAAGTTGCATTGTTTACACTGAGATTATCCTCTCTCCCTTTATCCCTTTACATTGATTCTCCTCCCCATCCCACCTTCCGCAATCTTTGCTTCCCTCTGCTAGTTCCCTCCCTCCTTCTTTCTACTCTTTGTATTGTCCCTTCTTTGCCAAGTTTAATTGTGTATTTTCAATATATCAACTTATGTACAGGATTTTTTCTTCCTTTAAGTATGATTCAGCTCCCAAATATGAGTGAGAACATATGATATTTCTCATTTTGAGCCTATGTTTGTTTGCTTAAGATGATGTTCTGTAGTTCATCCATTTTGCTGCAAATAACATTATTTCATTTTGGTTTTATTGCTGAGTAGTATTCTATTATGTATATGTACTATAATTTTTTATCCACTTTTCTGTTGATGGATACCTTGGCTGGTTCCATATCCCTGCTATTGTAAAAAGTGCTACATTGAACATGGACATGCAGGTGTCTCTGGAATGATGACTAGTCTCCCTTTGGGTATATTCCCACTAGCAGTATAGCTGAGTTGTATAGCAGTTCCATTTCTAGTTTTCTGAGGTATCTCCATATTGATTTCCAAAGTGGTTGAACCAATTTACGGTCCCACCAACAGGGTAAGAGGGTTCCTTTTTCTCCACAATCTTGCCAGCATTGGTTATTATTTGTTTTGTTGGTCTTGGCCATTCTTACTGGAGTTGTTTTGATTTATATTTCCCTAATGGCTAGGGATATTGAGCATTTTTTTCTTGTATTTCATAGCCTTACAAATTTCTTCATTTGAGAAATGTCTACTCAATTCATTTGCCCACTTGTATATTGGATTATTTGTTGTCTTCGGATTTGTTTTCTTGAGTTCTTTGTAAACTCTAGAAATTAGTCCTTTGTCAGATGTGTAAGATGCAAAGATTTTCTCCCATTCTGTGGACTCTTCCTTAACTCTGTTGATTGTTTCCTTTGCTGTACAGAAGCTTTTTAATTTCATGTAATCCCATTTGTCTTATTTGTCTATTCCTAAACAATTGGAGCCTTATTAAGGAAATGCTTTCCTATGCCTATGTGTTTGGAGAATGTTTCTTATCTTTTCTTTTAATAGTCTAAATTCTGATTTCTAGTCAGAATTGTTGGTACTGTACACCAACAGTGAAAAATACATCATTCTACAGATACCTCTGAAATAGCTACTACATTGAAAACAATTAAGACTGATTGTGAGATATGAAACTATCTTCATTGTGAAGAGGGGACACTGAGCCACAGGATATGTAAATAACTTACTTGTTATGGTTTAGACCTGAAATGGCCCCAAAAGGCCATGTGCTGAATGCCTGGTTACCAACTTGTGAAGGTACTGGAAGGTGGTGCAACTTTGGGAGGTGAAGCTTAGTTGGAGGAAATCATTAGGAACATGGCTTTAAAAGGTATATTTTGTTCCCAGAACTTCCCCACCCCCAGATTCCATCCCCTTTTGCTTCCTGGTTGCCATGAGATGAGTAGCCTCATTCCTCACAAACTCCTGTCACCATGATGTTCAACCTCAGCATAGGCCTAAAAACAATGGAGCCAGCTAAACATACACTGAAACCTCTGAAATCATGAACCAAAATAAACCTTTCCTAGTTTTGGTTGATTTTCTTAGGCATTTTGTCATAGTAACAGGAAGCTGACTAAAACATAACTCAATGTTCAAAAGTCTGTAAATGATAACATTGATATTCAATGCCAGGCCTGTCACAGCACATACTCTTAATAAACTAATTGCTGGTACACAAATGCATGTGTGTTTGTGCATACTATGAAACAGTGGTAAGGGCTTGGGAAAACACTGTCTGACACCCTTCTGTACATACTAGTTTATTTTAATTAACAAAATAACATGAATATCTTCCTATGTCATTAAATACTCTTCTATAATACCATTTGTATTGACTGCATTTCCAGGTATGAGTATAGCATCACTTATTTAGATAATCCCCCTCTTTGGAATATTTTCACTGATCAGCCAAGAAAACACTAAAAAGAACTATGCTGTGAACAAGCTTGTAGCTAAATCAACACCTACATCTTCAATTTTTTTCTTACAATAAATTCCTAGGTAAGAAATCAGTAGTTTAAACAGTATTGGCCATTCCACCCTTTTTTTTCCCCTGACTACCTAACATTTTATACCTGCCATCTATATGGTTAACCATTCCTTTGTAAGCTGTAAGCAAACGTTGGTAACATGGAAGGTGGCAAAGGATCTTTGCCTCTCTATTTCTACCTTCCCATCTGGCTGCCCTGGACTCTGCCTCCAGCTGTTCATAAGTTCATAAACATCTATAATTTAGAGAGAACCTCAGTGTGTGTATGCCACTCTTCATAAGCTTTTATAAGTCAGAGTATCATATGTGGCCTAAAGAATTTAGCTTCATATTTTAACACTAAAGAAAGAGCAATCCCCACCCCATGTCAATGGGTGCTATTCATTCAAGCACATCCTGATCGCTTAGCTTTGCTTCATTCAGACTTTACTCAACAAAAAAGCTACAGAATGCAATACAGACTAGGGAAGACCTTACCCTTGGGAATGAATGACTTACTTCCCATTGCACCAGAGGAATGTATGAGACAAACAGTAAATATAGTCTGGAAAAGAAATACACCTTGTTCACCTCAATTAAATATTTAGAATATATAAAAGTTTCATACTTGCCATGAAGGCTATATGTTAAAATTGCCTACAGGCTATAATAACTTGTGAACTACACCACAATTTAGAAAACTACAGCCCATGGGCCAATCTGGATGTTTTTGTAAATAAAGTTTTATTGGAACATAGCCATTCCTATTTGTTTACTCACTCTGAATGTAACCAGAACTTTGGATAGATTTGTTTATTCAGTCCATTCCGTTTCAATCTTCCACCTCACATTTATTAAGCACCTACAACACGCCAAGCACTGTGCTAGTTACTAGGGATAAAAAAATGAATAAGACCTTGTTACTTCCTTTACTGGACTCAGAGAGTTTAATGGAAAAACAGACACAAACCGGTAACATCAACTTTTAGGAAATATTAGTTATTTGATCAGAAATAGTATAATCTGAAAGGCATAATAAAGGCTTGCTCTTATGCATACATTTTAAAATGATGTAAATCCCTCTAAAATTATAAAACCTCATCAAAATTCCCATGATTTCCAACCTGAGCAGCCAAGATATTAGAAACAGCTTTTGTTATAGTTATAAGCAGTGCTACGTTGTTGTTAGGTGCCTTCAAGTCTAACTCAAAGTGACCCTATGTACAACACATGTAACACTCAAGGACACTGTGCCATGTTCAGCACTATTGTCAGTGATTCTCTGCTATTCACAGGGTTTTCAATGGTGGATTGTTTCAGGAGTGGGCTGCCAGGTCCTTCTCCCTAGTGTAGCACCTGATACTCCCAGGTGGTCTCCCATCCAAAGACGAACCAGGCCAACCCTGCTTAGCTTCCGAGATCAGGCAGGATCCGGTGCTAGGGTGCTGTGGCTGCACACAGTGCTACTTTAATGGATCAATATTCCTTGTCAGTATCGGGTGAACTCTACTTCTGTTTACTTGCTTCTGGTTTCTGAGAGAGGTTTGATAATAACTGAGTACTTATTTTAATATATAGTTATATCAGTTTTCTACTGATGTGTAACAAAATACTGCCAATTTATGGCTTAAAACAACACCCACTTATCAAATCACAGCTTTGTAGGTCAGAAGTCCTGCATGGTGCAGCTGGGGTCTCTGCTCAGGGTATTACAAGGGTTTGATCAAGATGTCTGCCAGGATGAGTATTTGTCTGGAGGTTCTAGGGAAAAATTCACTTACAAGTTAATTCTTATTGTTGGCAAAATTGGGTTTCTTGGGGTTTTAGGATTATGGTTCTTGCTTCCTTACTGGTAATCATCCAGAAACTAATCCTAGCCCCAGGGGCTGCCTGCAGTCTTTGCCACATGGCCCCTCCATCTTCAAGTCAGCAGTAGAGAACTTCTCATGCATTAAATATCCCTCATTTTTCCAATCTCTGATTTGCCTGTCTCTGACCTTAAGAACCAGGTTTAAAAAGCTAATGGGAAAGACACAGATCTTTTTGTTTGGGAAAGGAAGAACAAAGAGTAGAGAAGGAAAGAGGATAATAATTAGTCTTATTATATATGTGTTCCCCTAACCAATAGAAGTATCTTTAAAATATGAAAAAAAAAATGCTAATGTGATTGGGTCAAGGCCACCCAGACAATTTCCCTTTCTTAAAGTCAACTGTGCCACATGACATAACTAAATCACCAGTACTAAATCCATCATATTCATAATCCCAGTTACTATTCAAGGCACATACACCATGGAGGTGGGAAATCTTGTGGCCCAATTAGAATTCTGCCTACCTATAAGTTTTGTTAAAATTGTTAATTACTTTTATAAACTATAATTGTAGTAGCCAAGGACTTTTTACATGTTGATGCCACTGCTGGTTTTTAAAAAATCGGCAATCTAAAAAGGATATGCAACACAATATTATGAAGGAGTCCAAACTGTTATATATTGTATCATTAATTTCTAATTCAGCTTCTGTGAAAACTGTCTGTCTAAAGCAGTTATATGTTTTGGTTTGCAAAGTTGTATAATCAGGTAAGTATGAAGAAAAAATACTGATAATGAGACTGCAATATCAGCAAAGTAGAACAATGCCCATTACCTACACTATTCGTGGGGTTATATGCCCCAAGTGGGACCCCCACTTTACATTTATTCGCATGGGTAACTTAGACATGGATTATAAAAACTTTGAATTATGGACGTCCCTTACAATATAACATGATAAGTGCTAATATGGATATGTAAAACTCTTCACAGCAAAACAGAATTCATTGCCAAACATAGGATAAGTAAAAAAGACAAACAGAAAATTTTCCTTCCCACATAAATATGGTTGATTTAAATCAAATGGCCTGGGGAGTACATCAGAAGATAAATGGAATCATCTCCAGACTGAAATATGTAAGGCTCAAATACATCTAATCCTTATCACAAAACTGCAAGCAACAGCTGGCAGCTGAGATATATAGATGTATCAGGATGCCTGTGCCCATTAGGGTAGTAACCACAGTTGGGGCATTCTAGGTATTTTTTATTTTAAATATTCAAGGATGTTTACAGGTGAGCATACATAAAACTTTTTTAAAAATCCATCATGGTGAAATTGAATACAGAATATAAGGTCTTAAGCCAGGAGCAAATATTTATTTAAAAGAGAATTTGCCTCCCCTGGCTTTGGATCAGCAATCTCATTGAATGAGAATCAGATCTCAGCATGATCTGGCCCTAAACTGCGTTTTGAAATAACACAGATAATCACTATTGCCACTTGCAAGTCACAAGGGCCTGGAAGAGAACATTTACAGTATGGAAGTCAAAATGTCTCTCAAGCTTTAATTACATAATATATGTGATTGCTACAATTTGACATAAAGAATAGAAAGCTCCTCACCATAAAATCTATTTTCTAAATGGAACAAGAAGTGTGGTCCAGCTCTATTAAGTTGCTTCTGACTCCACCAAATGTACTGTACTGTCTTTTCCTGCTTTTGCAAATGCTGTTCTCCCTGCCTTGACTGGATGACAGTTCAGTTCTCTATATGGTCATCAACTTCTCCAGGAAGTCCTCCTTGTAAACCCCACTCCCCTTGACAAGGTAATGTGTCCCTTCTACATGCACTATGCACCTGTGTACCTGGCTAGCATAGTACACATCATACACTTCATTGTAATGCCTGTTAAGTGGCTTTCTCCATGAGTATGAACTCCTAGAAGATAGAAATTATACCTTCTTTGATAGCTTATGGACCCTCAGTCCCTACAGAGCATCCAACTTATTAATTAGCTCTGTGATCCTGAACAAGTCATTTTAACTCTTAAAGCCTCTTTATTCTGAGCAGAAAAATTAAGAGCTTGAACTAGGAGGGTCCATCAAATCTCTTCCAGGTATAATGTTCCCACACATCATCTTGTGTTCAGGGTTGTGCAGGCTTCATCAGCATATCCATATTTACACATCTTTTAAAGTCAAAAAATATAGCATGCTTAACAGAGCCCAAGAAAAGGCACAGCAATCTGAAGACAGTGAAGATGCTGAATGAATGCATAAATGAATGAGTATACTTTCCAAAGTCCTTTAATTGCTCCATCAGAAAGTGAATTTTTCTAACTTTGGTTCCTTTGACAACAAAATGTCATTTCATTAATGCATTCTCTAAGAGAAGGGTAACTAAATCCCTTAGAAGAAAAGTAAAATAGATCACACAGGAAGAAGACTGATGAACTCATCAGATACCAGAGAAACTCAGGTTTACCAAAGAAGCCACATCTCTACTCAAGACGCAAAGTACACCCAAAGTGACTTGGGATATATAACTCCATTGGGGCAACATAGACTTCTGAGTAGCAAGATCAATTGGTTAAAGTCACCAAATTGTTTTTTCCTGCACCATTATCAATATTGGAGCAAATAATTTCAGCCAAGAGTAGAAGCCATGCATTCTTGGTAATTATTTATCCTGTGGAATTTAATTAGCACTAGAACCCTTGACACCACTTTCATGCCATGATGAAGACACCATATAAAACAATACATGAGCAAAGATGCTCCTTCTTAGGTAGAGTGACATACTTCTACCCTATAAACACAAAATACCTACAGAGAACGTTTTTTAACTGAAAATTTTTAATGTACAACCTAATGGCTATCATTTTGACATGTATTTCATTGTGACATTTCCATATATGCATTTCACTGTACATTGCTCACATAACTTGCCCCTTACCCTCTCATGACCCTCCTCCCCCACCCCACCCCACCAATGAACTCCTTTCTACTTGTATGTCTTTTTGTGGGAATACTTATCTATATACGTGCATTCTGATTTTAAGTCTAAACTTTTTTCTATAGTAATCTATCTTTTTAAATTCTCAGCAGTATTACATGAGTGATCTAGTCCATATGCATTATTGCCATTCTTTGGTATTATTGGTAATATATATATATGTATATATATAATATATTAATAATATATATATTATTATTTCCCATACTAATAAAGTTGAGATGTTTACATTGAGGTTGACCTTTCCCCACTTCCTCCTTCCTCATTGGCCCTCCTCTCCCTCCTATCTTCTCCCATCATCACTTCATTTTGCTAGATCCCTCCCTCCTCCTTTCCACTCCTTAAATTGTACCTTTTATGTTAAATTTACATGAGCTTTTTATTATGTTCTAATTTATGTATGGACTGGGATTTAGCTTAGTTGGTAAAGCGCTGCACTGCAGTCTCTGAGGTCCCGAGTTCAATTCCCAGCACCACAAAAATGGGAGAAGGACGTGGCAACCCACTCCCAAGGCAATCCCGAAACAGTCAGCCATTGAGAACCCTATGAGGGTCGCTATGAGTTGGATTCAACTCGACGGCACCTAACAACAACAACAATTTATGTATAGGACTCTTTCCTTCTTTTAAGTTTGGTTCAGCTCCCACATATGAGTGAGAATATATGGTATTTCTCTTTTTGGGCTTGTGTTCGTTCACGTAAGATAATTTTCTCCAATTCCATTCATTTTGCTGCAAATGATATTATTCAATATTTTTAATTTCTGGGTAGCACTCCATTGTGTACATGTACCATAATTTTTTATCCATTCTTCTGGTGATGGGCACTTTGGTTGATTCTATATCCTTGTTATTGTGAAAAGTGCTGCATTGAACATGGAGATGCAGTTGTCTCTATGGTATGATGACTCATCTCCCTTTGGGTATATTCCCAATGGTGGTATAACTGGGTCATATGGTAGATTGATTTTTAGTTTTAGTCATATGGTAGATCTATTTTTAGATCTATTTTTAGGCCTGTGGTGGTCTATTTTGTGAGGTACCTCCATATTAATTTCCAAAGCAGTTGAATCGATTTACAAACTCCACCAGCAGTGTAAGAGGGTTCCCTTTTCTCCACAACCACACTAGCATTTGTTGTTATTTGTTTTATTGATCTTGTCTATTCTTACTGGAGTATGGTGGAATCTCAGAGTTGTTTTGATTTGCATTTCCCTGATGGCTAGGGACATTTGAGCATTTTTTCACGTGTTTCATGGCCTTACGAACTTCTTCATTTGAGAACTGTCTGTTTAGTTCCTTTGCCCACTTGTGTATTGGATTGTTTTCTCAGAAACTGCTTTCCTACAGAGAACTTATTACAGAATATAGTAAGTTAATTTTTATGTCAGTCAGCTGTTTATCACTGTGACAATACATCTGACAGACACAACTTAGAAGGAGTCAAGCTTGATTTTGTCTCATAGTTTCAGAGGTTTCAGTCCATGGTCACATGACTCTGCTACTTCTGGGCCTGTGGTGAGGCAGAACATTATGTCAAGGAGCATGTGGTAGAACAAAGCTGCTCACTTCATGGCAGCAAGGAAGTAAAGAGAGAGCAGAAGGGGCTAGGGACAAAATATATCCTTCAAAGGCATGTCTTCAGTGACCAACGAGGCTCTTCCTCCTAAAATTTCCTCCACCTCCCAATAGTGTCACCAATTAGCAACACCTAGACCTTTGGGCAACACCGGATATCCAAATGACACTAGCTTTTCTCTTGTATTTTCTAGACCAAGGAAGAGACTGTTCAAAAAAGTTGGCAAATAGTCAGGTACAGTGGTGCATGTCTGTAATCTATCTACTCAGGAGTCTGATGCAGGAGGATCACAAGTTGACTCTACCCACCAGATGCTTGTAGCAATCCCCTAGCTATGTTAACCAAAACTATCAATGTTCCTGGAGGGTGGAGAAGGTGGTTGTAAAATGGTCCTGCTTGAGAACCACTGCCTTTGACGCACAGCCAACCTGGTTGCCCATCTAGCCCCTGGGTTGCCAGCGTAGTTCCTGGCTTCAAATTCAGAGCAAGCTTGGCTACATCAAGGAGATCAGACCTTAGGTGAACAGTTCACTACAAAGTGGAGCAGCTTCCACTAGAGACCCAGTCTAGAGTCTCCCAAATTCATGAGTTCATCTGTGACTAATCTAGGAAAGCTGCTGTTTAGATGTCTCAAATCATCTTTGATGTCTCAATCCTTTAACAACCATCAATGGTTGTTACCCTCATATAGCTACTATCCCTCATTTTGCTACTATCAGAGCAAAAAATAGTGAGATCCCTTAAAATGAAGGAAGGAAATCCAATGGCTTAGAATGGTACATGAAGACTTGTCAGAGAAAAATAAATAAATAAATAGCTGGGCATGGTGGCACACGCCTGTAATCCCAGAGGCTCGGGAGGTGAAGGTAAAGGTGGAGGCAGGAGGATCGCAAGGTTGAGACCAGAGGCAGTCTGCCTAACTTATCAAGACCCTGTCTCAAAAAGTTAAAAAAAAAAAAAATGGGCTGGTGGCACAGCTCAGTGGTCCAGCACTTGCAATTCATGCAGGCGCAAGGCCCTGGGTTCAACTCCCAATACCACAAAATAAATAAATAAATAAATAAATAAATAAATAAATAAATAGAATAGAATAGAATTGAAGGTCACCACAATCTTTCTGTTTTCCTACATGTAGCTAATGCATACATTCTAACATCCAGGCATGGTGGTGTATTGTATATATTTGATGAGTTTTCTATTCACAACCGATCATTAATTGCCTGTCGTGGTGGCTATATCTCCTTTGGTTTGATATTTAAAAGTAGGTATTGTTATATATCACTCTCAGGTAAGTTGCTCAAATTATAGTTTGCCTAATCCCTAAAAGTTGATGATTCTACTTATTTCATAAGGGAGGCAGGATCATAAACTAGGAAAACACTAGAATGGGGCAGTGGTTAAGAATAGCTCTGTTATGGTTTGAATCCAAAATGTTCCTTAAATGTCATGTGTTTGAATGCTTGGTCACCAGCTGGTGGGAGGCTATGGAACTTTGTGAAGTGGGACCTAGCTTTACAGAGGTAGGCCACTGCAGGGGGGGCCTTGGAAGTTTTACCTGGACCCCTGGTTCCAGTAATCTCTCTCTGCTCCTCATCTGCCATGACATAAGATCATGTGCCACAGGTACTACTGCCTGCCCTACCAGCATGCCTGCCCTGCCTCTAAGGACTGAAATTTTCTAAAACCATGAGCCCCAATAAATCTTTCCTCACATAATTTTGTTTCTCTAAGGTGTTTTGCCACAGTGACACACAAGCTGACTAACACAAACTCCATCACTTTTCCTGCCATGACACTAGGCAAGACATTCTTTAAACCATAGTCTCTCTTTTTAAAAATGAAGATTAAGATAGTGTCTAAAGGTTATTGACTTAGTCAAAAGAACTTACACCCTATGGATACAAAGCTCCTAACGTAGTGTCTGGTAGATGGGAAGGGCTCAGTCAATAGCGGAAAGTAATTTTACTATAAAAGTTATTATCTACATATGGCATAATTGGAAGTGGACTTCAATATTCAGCAACATTGTTCTATCACTCTCAAAATACCGCACCTTTAACAATTCAGTGAGTTAGAAGTGAGAACTGGAAAAAGAAGCATTCTCTTTGTAGAACAAAACAAAATTCTCTATTAATGACCCATTTTCTTCTTATTAAAAAGGAAAGTGAGGGAAGAGTGATTAAGTTCTCCTATTCATCCTTTTGTACCTTCCCAGGCTAATAGCACCAAGGTTGGAGGTGTTAGGTGTGGGTTGAGCAAAAGTATTATTATTCATGGGATGGCTCCATCTTGCAGCCTACACAGAACATACTGTACTGGGAACAGCAAGTGAGTCTGACATTTCACAGGGGCAAATAACTCTTCTCCTAGCTAACAAAATTCTTGGGCCAGAAGTAGATCTCAAAGCAATTTCTCCTCTTCCAAGATCTCACTCATTGAGAACTGGCTGAGTTCATTTTGATCGAGGACCAACACATGCCAAGAATTTTGCAAGGAGCCAAAGATATCTTGATGATCAAAGCTGGGGTAGTCACAGTCACTGGAGCCCTGTGAGGAAAGCTAACATTCACCAGAGAGATGCGTAATTCCAAACAGTGACAAGAAATATTTCTCTGTGAGCATAAAACCTCTCCCAGACTGCAGTATCAGCAAAGACTTCCCTAAGTAAGTGACACAAGAACTGAACACAAAGATCAAGTATAAACTTGGAGCCACATTTCCCAGTCTCCTTTGAAGGAAAAATCTGGTTAGATCTTGCCAATAAGAGATACTCATATAAAACTTGAAGCTCAGTCCCAGGACCTTGAATCTTGCCTGAGTGGGGTAACGTTAGGGCAGAGGGAGGAAGGTGAGAGGGCAGTCATCAGCACATGAGGCACTAGATCAGATACTTGTGCTTATGAGATCTGGTGGTGGTTGCTTTCTCTTGGTCTCATGGAGCTGTCCGGATTCTTAATCAATCTCAATCTGGTTCTAAAGATCAGTTATAGTTATTTTGAAACATATTTCTTTTTGCTTCACATAGCCAGAATCAAAATAAGTCTCATGAAGAAATTCAGTATTTTAATAACCATCCTACCATTGTATTTATAACCCTGAATTTATCATCTTTGAGAATTTTCACCATCATAGTTCCTAATACTAGAACAAAGCTGCTGAAGTGGGAAGATCCATATACATGACTCCCAAGATCCAGCTCCACTCACCCCTCCCTTCCTTTTCCAAAATTGTTCAGTAGGCAGCCAATGACCTTGGCTTCCATAGAGATCACCATCTGTTTTTCTATCCCCAATAAATAAAATACCTCTGCTCTATAAATTTGCATTGCTCATGGGACTGAGACCTAGAATGGAAAGGGAGATAGAACTTTTCCAATTTTAATGGGTTTTTTAAAAAGTTCCTGGGCAACAAGTTTATGCTCTAAGAATCTATGAGCTGCATAACAGTCTGAAATTGATCTGGTTCAAATAATGCTACCATGTCCTAAAATCCTAGGCATTATACACTTTCCAAATGCATAATGTCATCAAGGTTTTATGACATTTCCTACAAAAACTCAATAGTCAGGTAGCACTTCATCAGTTTAAGTTTGACTTCAGGTATGGGAACAAAATGTTATGGCTACAGCTTGAAAACTGCTCTTCTGATTTTGGTGTCACAGCTGCAAAGGGATAGTCTATCAAATGCTTTGCATACATGCACAGTTTTGTCCTCTACTAGAAGAATTCTGTATCTTAGCATTATGGAGAACAGCCAAAAATACAGCATTAGGGTCAAAAGTCCATTCTGTAAGCCGGGCGCGGTGGCGCATGCCTGTAATCCCAGCGGCTCGGGAGGCGGAGGCAGGAGGATCCCAAGTTCGAGACCAGAGGCAGTCTGTGTAACTTAGCGAGACCCTGTCTCAAAAAAAAAAAGCAAAAAATGGGCTGGGGGTGCAGCTCAGTAGTCCAGCACTTGCAGAGCATGCAGGCGCGAGGCCCTGGGTTCAACCCCTAGCACCACAAAAAAAATAAAAAATAAAAAATAAAAGTCCATTCTGTGTGATCTCTGTCTTCCTACAAAAGGTTGATGAGAGTTGATATGCCACCTGGTGTTCTTTGTTTACTCAGCTTTAGTTTCTTCCTCAAGTGACAAAATGTTTAGAGCACCATGTCCAAGCATATCTACACAGCTTAAGGAGCATGTAAGACTTTGGAGACTCAGGGCTCTGAAGGCAGGCCTGACAGATATAAGGTGCAAGCCTAACCTCACTAGGTTAAATGTGCTGGGAAAGAAGAATATCCAGTTTTACTGGCACCAAAACACAGTGTGAGTTGCCAACAATGTATTACTGCAGCTCTGACATTGACATGAGTTTACTAGTCTTCCACACCAATACACCTAATCCAAAGATTATGCTGCCTTAGTCCAGGCCTTCCCTAAAAAAGCCATTTATGCTGAATATGGTCAGACCTCCAAGGATTCTCCAGTCCCAAAGACAATGTATCACTGACCTATGGGCTCCTGTGTTACTGCCACATTTTAAATTAGTTTCTGATTTTTGTGCATCATTTCTTTTGAGATCATTTCTCTTTCATACTGTAGGTGTAATACTGTTCCTGCCTCTTCACTATATTGCCAGTAGTTTTTTTTTCCTCCAAAAATGTATCAGTAGACACTTGGTTAAAAGACTTGAAACCTCTCCAAATATATGGAAACATTTCCAAAACCATTATCTACATGATTTAAACACACAAGACCATGATCATGTTGCCAAAAGGAGCTATAATGTATAACTGGCTTTGTTTGCGAACTTCCAAACTGGTTGAGTCTGGCTCAATCACTTGAGTCTAGCTATGGAGGAAAGTTTAAAATTTTGTAAAATATTCACATCAGCAGGAGTGGTCATTTGTCATTTACACACTGAAAATGCCATCTCAAAATCTTACTAAGAAACTTTCCCATTTATTCCTCAAGAATTAGAACATTTAGTCTCAACTATTGGCAAGGGATCAACTAGGATATCCTTCCTCAACTCACTCTCACAACTGGTGTCATCATCATTAAAATTGAGGTCAAAAGGAAAATGAAGTTCATTTACTTAACTTGCATCAACAAATTTATTCTATTTTCTCAAAGACAAAATAACTTTAATACATAGACTATGTGACTTTGGGCAAGTTTACCACAAGCCTAAATATCCTCACTTCCTTGGATTAATAATTGTATTTGTCTCAGGAGGTTATGGTAAAGAATAAGTAAATAACGCATGTAATAACCATAAGAAAGTATCCAATACCCAGTATTTAAGACCTTGTTTAACAGATGTCAACTTTTGTTACCTTTTATTGCTGAGGATTTTAATTGAATTTTTTATGATTTGAATCTGAATTGTCCTCCCAAGGCCATGTGCTAAAGGCTTGGTCCCTAGCTGGTGGTACTATGGGGAGGTGGTGAAAACTTTAGGAGATGGGGCCTTGTTGGAAAAGCTGATGTCTGGAGGCATGCCCTAAAATGGTATATTTTGTCCCCCACCACTTTTTCACTCTGTCTTTGCTCCCTGGTTGCCATGAAGTGAGCAGCCTCCTTTGCCACATTCTCTCACTGCCATGATATTCTGCCTCACCTCAGGCCCAAAGCAACAGATTCAGCCAACTGTGGACTGAAACCTCAGAAACTATGAGCCAAAATATACTTTTCCTTCTTTAAACTGATTTTTTCATAGTGATGAGAAGCTGACTAACAGGGTCTTCTTTTGAATCCTTAGAACATATTCTAAGACCTCACACTGTAATGATCTCTCTGTTAGTCTCACTTGTCCTATACAGAAACTTCCTTTCAAAGGTCCTTATCTCTATCCAGTTCTCTTCTAGCCATCTCTATCAATTAGTTGATGCTGCAAGAGGGAATCCAATGACCAGAACCTTGTCCATGAATGTCTCAACAGAAATGAATTAATACCACAATGCATTAAATCATTAAAACCCTGAGAGTTTCAAAAAATGCAGTGTCTCGACTTTTCAACTCTTTGGTAAAGTCTCAATGATTTGATTTTGATGTAACTTTGTTGTTGTTGTTGTTGTTGTTAGGTGCCGTCGAGTCGGTATCCGACTCATAGCGACCCTCATAGGGTTTTCAATGGCAGACTGCTTCAGGATTGCCTTGGGAGTGGATTGCCAGGTCCTTCTCCCATTTTTGTGGTACTGGGAATTGAACTCGGGACCTCAGAGACTGCAGCGCAGCGCTCTACCAACCGAGCTAAATCCCAGCCCTGATGTAACTTTAGTTATTTTATAAAATGAGAGCAACATTATTTTGTATGTGAATTTACCACTTGGGTTTCTAGCTGACCATAAAAAAACAGGAAAACATTGTGAAACGACTTGCTGGCTCTCTGAGTTAGGAAAGACTAGAGAACTCACTTATAAAAAGAAAGAAGTATGAACAGGTAAGGGTATAGATACTAGGAATTCATTGACTATCTCATCATATCCTCTCCACAGGAACAAATGAGTGCCAATTGTTGTGGTCTTCTTTTCATAGATCTGTTCTTGAGTCAAATTGGCAGGAAAATGTTTTGCCTGGCAAGAGAAGGTAGGTACGTGACATAATCATAGCCAATCTAATGCTTCTACTCGAGACTTTAACTCTGGAGCAAGTTCATTAATTCAAGATTAAACATTTACTGAGCAAATACACCTTGTAGGTGCTAAAGATATAATGGTGAGGAAAAGCTAAAACTCACTGTCTTAGAACTTATGCTCCAATAATATGAATGAATAAATTGAAAAAATATATACATTTGCCAGATGGTGAAAAGTTCTACTTAGAAAAATAAAATTACATGGAGGAACACAGAGTAGTCATGCTATTTTATATAGGATAAGCAAAGGTCTATAACAATGTCTATAACCATGTGACCAGGGACTTAAAAGAAGCAAAGGCATAAGCAATATGGATATTTAGAGCAGTTATGTCCAATAGAAACATAATTGGGAGTCAGAATTTTAAACTTTCTAATAGTCACATTAAGAAAGTAGAAAGAAACAGGCAATGTAGTTTGAAAACTATATTTCATTTTAGCCAAAATGTCCAAAACATTCACATTTCAATATATAATTAATATAGAAATTATTAATGAGAGCTCTCATATTCTACTTTCCATGATTAAGTCTTCAACAACAGAATGAAACACTCTCCAACTCTGTGCCGTGTCCAGCACTATTGTCAGTGCTTCTCTGCTATTCATAGGGTTTTCAATGGCAGACTGTTTCAAGAGTGGGTTGCCAGGTCCTTCTCCCCAGTCTGTAGCACCTGGTATTCCCAGGCAGTCTCCCATCCAAGGACTAACCAGGCCAACCTGCTCAGGTGGGATTGGATGCTAGAGTGCTATGGCTGCAGACCTTATACTTACAGCACATCTCAACTCAAGAGCTTAAGGCTGATAGCCACCACAATGGGCAGTATGGGTCCAGAGGGAGTGCCCCCATAGAGGCTAAAGCAAATGTTGAAGCTATGATAGCATATGCCTGATGTCTCTACCAAAGAGCAGAAAGACCATAGTTACTGACATGACATGAGGAAAGGGAGAGCAGCAAGATAGGAGATCAGGAGCCCAGTCATATAGGATATTGTGGGCCCTTATAAGGACTTCCACTGCTAGTCTGAGTGAAAACAGAATCCACTTCATGGATTCATGGACCCATGATATGTATGGCTGCACTGTGTCTCATCATTGGTTTAATGCTCTATTAATAACATCATGAAATTACCAATTTTTGAAGAAAAGTCACAACATTTTCATTTGTGCTCGGCCCCCAAAATTATGTAGCTGGTTGTGACTGGAAAGTATTGATCAAAGAGACACATAAATTGCTCTATACTTCTAAAGGATTATTCTACTGACTGTGTTAAGAACACTACTGGAAACCTAAGGGTAGGTACAGGAAAACAGCTAGGTTGCTGTTGATGAGATGATGTTGGGAAGCAACACTAAGAGGAAGGATTGTTGTTGTTGTTAGGTGCTGTTGAGTCAGTATCCAACTCATAGCGACCCTCTGTACAACAGGGGAAACACTATTGTCAGTGTTTCTCTGCTGCTCATAGGGTTTTCAATGGCAGATTGATTTTTGGGAGGGGACTGCCAGGTCCTTCTCCCAAACCTACAGCTTCTGGTGTTCCCAGGCGGTCTCCCATCCAGGTACTAACCAGGCCTGTCCCTGCTTAGCTTTCGAGATCTGATGGAATCGGATGCCACAGGGCTACAGCTGCAGGTCAAGAGGAAGGACTAGTTAATTCTATTTCTCTGCAGCCTGGTGCCCAGCAACACGCTGTCTATATAGGCATCAAGACCAGCTGGCTCCTGCTACTCACCACTGATTTCCACCCAGTTTCCACAATGACTGCCCATTAATCTGAGAACACTGTATCTTTCAAACATACTTTCCTTTTCATGAAAGAGCAGGAATTGGCTTCTCCTCTTGCTGACCTTTTTACTAAGAGGAAGGCAGGGCACCAAAACTGTACACAATAGCAAATGGGACTTCTCCAAAACAAAATGATGATGGTATTACAAAATTAAGTTCCTCTATAAAGGATAAAATAAGCTGTTGAAAGAAGGAAGAAAACAAGGACCCTAATGAGGTTCAGCATCTTCCTGTTCTAATCACTGTGGTTAGAACTTCTTATACATTCTAAATACTGATTCCAATTGAGTAATGAGAACAAAACATTACCTCTCACCCCCAAAAATAGTCTACATGGGTTTGTCCATTGCTAAATGGACAATGGACTGACTACATTCAGACTAAATGTCTGAATGCCTGTAGTTGTACCACTGTGGCATCTAATCCCGTCTGATCTTGGAAGGTAAGCAGGGTCAGGCCTGGTTAGTACTTGGATGGGAGACTGCCTGGGAACACAAGGTACTGTGGGCTTGGGAGAAGGACCAGCAGTCCATTCCTAAAAAAAAAATTAGCCATTGAAAACCCTATGAATAGCAAAGAAGCACTAAATATGGTTTTGCCTATTGTACACAGGGTCACTATGAGCAGGACACTAATTCGTTCGCAACTACCAACATAGTCTGAATATGAACCCCACAAATGCATATGTTGAAAGTTAATCACCAACATGATAATATTAAGAGATGGGCCTTTAGGAAGTGATTAAATCATGATATCCAAGTCCTCCTAAATGGGATTAGCAATGTTATAAAAGGACTAGAGGGAACTAGCTAGGGCTTTTTACCCTTCCATCCCACTCATCATGTAAAGATACAGCATTTGTCCCCTTGAGAGGATGTAGTCACAGGCACCATGTTAGAAGCAGAGAGACGGCCCTCACCAGACACTGAACTTGTCTACACCTTCATCTGGGACTTCCCAGACTCCAGAACTATGAGAAAATAAATTTCTCTTCATAAATTACTGATTCTCAGACATTTTGGTATTACAGTAGGAATAGACTATGACAACAGGATATAATATACCAAAGTTAAAGTAAGTATAAAATGCATCCAAAGTACATTTAAAGGCCCACAAAATATATTGTTCAACTCTCAGTAAGAAAAAAAGTAAAATTAAGTTTTTGGACTTTTTTTTTTTTTATGTATTCATTTTTCCAGTGCTGGAAATAGAACTCAAGGCCTCAGGGCTAAGGAATGCCCCACTACTGAGCTACACCCCCAGCCATATTATTTTAGATTTATACCTAAATTAGTACAATTATATCTATGTTTAAAATGGCAAACTAAAAAAAACCTCTATATACTTTTTAGGTAATCAATAGAAAATTCATCAAGCCATGCTAAAAATGACATGATACAACTAACAATAAGTTAAATATCAGTAACTAATATATTCATACCTTCTGATCTAAATTCTTAAAAGATAATTTATTTTCCATGTGGTCAGAACCTCTCTAAAATGACAAAATGTGGGTGATACTAACTCCTAACTTGAAGGGTGCATGCCAGCTACTCACCTTTTTCTGAAGAACATTGATTTTTCTCTCCTTCACTTCTAACATATCTTTCATGTCACGAATCTCTCCAGCCAGTGTCCCTTTCTCTTCTGTGAGGTCTTGCAGCTGTTTTGTTTTTTTATTGAGAAAGGTTTCTTTCTCTTCAAGTCGTAATCTCAGTGCATCTACCTGAAATCAGGAAAAAGAAAGAAGGTTTTTGTTTAACAAAGAGGTTGTCAATAACTATCAGTGGTGTCCTTGCAGGAGAGGTTGCAGCAGATGCCTCCTGAGTACAGCACTATGAAACCACTGCTCAAAGGTACCTCCCTGCCATACATTTTAAGACTCTATGATCTACCTTAAAGTCTTATTATGTGCATAAGTGAACAGCAATACATTTTTAAATATAAGGTTCCTATGAAATAAGATGCCTGCAGCTGTACCACTGTGATGTCAGATCCCATCAGATCTCGGAAGCTACGCAAGGTCAGGCCAGGTTAGTATTTGGATGAGAGATGGCCTGGGAATACCAGGTACTATAGGCTTGGGAGAAGGACTCAGCAGCCCACTCCCAAAAAACAATCAGACATTGAAAATCCTATGAATAGCAGAGAAGCACTGACAGTAGTGCTTTGCCTGTTGTGCATAGGGTCGCTATAAGTCAGATACCAACTTGACAGCACCTAACAACAACAATGAAATAAGACATCCCAAAATATAAATACATTCCCAAATTTGTCTCCCCACTTATGGGAAATATATTCACTTAGGGTGGGAAATAAAGCACACTAATTTTTCATGTCTCTCAAGAGAGACTATGGAGGACAAAATTGTTCACGCTTTGCAGCATCCTCCAGGAATATGTAGAACACAATAAACATCTGGAAGAGCAGATTGACATGTAGAGAAACACTCCTAAATTAGAAAAATGCATGCTGCCAAGAGGAAGTTAGTGCTGCTGGAGGAGGAAATGATGTGGAAACAGAACACCCCTTCTCCAACTATATGAAAGACTATTTTACAAATACTTCAAAAAGAAAATAGTCAAGTATACCAAAAAAAAAAAAATTCTATTTCTATCTGAGATCAAAAATTATAGATGGGGGCAGTGGCTCACACCTATAATCCCAACAATTCAGGAAGTGGAGGCAGGAGGATCACAGGTTTGAGGCCAAAGGCAGCCTGTTTAACTTAGAGAGACCTTGTTTCAAGATAAAAAATTAAAAATGGACTGAGGGTATAGCCCATAGCCCAGTGGTAGAGCATTTGCAAAGTATGTGTGAGGGCCTTGGTTCAATCCCCAAGTATGCCAAAAAAATTAGAAAATTACAATCCCTACTTTTCAAAGGTCATTAATAAAAGGAGAAAACCTAAGCTTTGTATCTAATTTAACATTCTGAGTGCCATGAGCAAAGAAAGTTTTAATTCTGGATTACTCAGATAAGATGATAGAAAAAAATTCACTGGGGTGGCAGAAAAATAAGATAATAAAAAATATGAAGATCTTTAAAAGACCATTTTAAAGTTAATCTTCTGTAGCCTTTTTAAATTCTATGTTATCAATCTACAACATCACATTTGCATCCATGTTTACAAAAGCACTCTAGCTTTGAAAAGCAATTGTGATGCTTTATGTGAAGAGTTATTCCCCTTAATTATTGTCAATAACAGGCTATGAGATTTCCAAGGAAATTCTCAGGTGAACAATGATATTTATTATATTACTCTCAAGACATTTGGTTTTTAAATTGGATGCTTAAAAAAAAGACTAGAATCCTTTGGAGAAATTATTGTGCTGCCACTTCAGCAGATGCCACTGCTACCATATCAATGTTTGGCCACTCCAAAATTCTTTTATTATAATTGAGTTTTCAATGTAATAATATTAAGGGATGGGACTTAAGGAGGTGATTAGGTAATGGGGGCAAAGACCTCATGAATGTGATTAGTTCCCTTATAAAAGAGGTCCAAAGAGGCTCATTAGCCTCTTCCACTGTGAGGACACCGTGAGAAGGCACTATCTATAAAGCAGAAAGCAAACCTTCACTAGACACTGAGTCTGCTGGCACACTGATCTCAGACTTCCTAGCCACTAGAACTGTAAGGAATAGATCCCTGTTGGCTATAAGCCACCTGATCCAAGTATTTTGTTACAGCAGCTCAAAAAGATTAAGATGACCACCATGATTTATTTTCTCTGGATCATGAAAGGCACCTTAGTATTCAATCATATGTAAAGATCAGAAGGTCAGAATTAGAACCATCTGTAAGTTCTAGTAGTTACCATATCAATGATCCATTCTGACTACTTTGGGAAGAGGTATAGGAAATAACTTGTGGTTAATTCCCTTGATGTAAGAAAGTAATGTACTATGGGTATTACAGGCTGGAGTTCAGCTCAGTTGGTAGAGTGATACTCTGTACTGTCTGAGGACCCAGGTTCCATACCTGCTGGTAGAAGGACATAGCAATCCAATTCCCAAGCAATTCTGAAATAATTAGTCATTGAAAACATGATTAAGGGTCACTATGAGTCAGAATCAACTTGACAGCACCTAACAACAACATGTGTACTACAACAAATCAAAATTAAGTACAATCAAAAATGAGTTGAAAAGATGTGTCTATAAAATGTTGTTCATAGATGTGTTCACAGCAGCATTACTTATAACTGATCATACTAGACACAACAACCCAAATGTCCACCATCAACTTAATGGATAAAACAAAATTGTAGCATAATTATATGGAGTACTATACAGCCATAATAAGGAATAGTCTACAGGAACATACAATAATACAAATGAATTTAAAGGCAAGTTGAGTTAAAACAATCCAAAGGAGTAGTATCTACTCCATTTCCATTTCTATGAAATTCTAAATAAGGTAAAAGCAATCTGTGGTGATATAAATGAAGCAATTGTTGCCTGTGGTAGGAGGTAGGAAGGACAAATTGCAAAAGGCCAGGAGAGTTTTTTGTTCTCTAAACTGGTTAGAAGAATGGATAAATGGTGTATGTGGTATACAGATTTAGCAAAACTCACTGATGTGTACAGTCTAATAATTTATTTTTTAATATGGTTATAATTTATACTTCAATGAAATAAAAAAATATTGAGTATGCAACTAAAGATTAACAAACATCTTACAACAATTTCTTTCATGAATAAGAGAGACCAAAATAACAACAAAATCAAGCCTGGCAACCAAATTACCATATACCTTCCTGGGAGTATGAAGGGTTGGGGAACAATAGGATTCACATGAGATGATGTTCCAGGGTGATAGAAGAGTTTAATATTCACCCTCCATGCCAGAAAATCAATAGGTAGTAGCAATATTGCCCAGGGAAAGAAGAAATAGGACCCATGGAAACTAGAGGGTTGTTGTATCTCTTGACAATTTTTGTTGAAAATTTTGCTTAAGTTAGATGAATAAAAGACAAAAGAAAAAACTTTTAAAGGATGTAAGAATACCATAAAGAGCCAAAATAAAAAGATGTATAAACATTATAAGGACACAGAGTCAAAAAGCAACTTGTAACAATGGGAAGAGGACATTTAGGTCTTAAGCCCAAGTCTGCTTCTATCTAGTTGAGAAGATCAGGACAAACAACTCTCACTTCCTCCACTCAGCTTCCAGCCTTAGCTTCTCTATCTGTAAAATAAGGAGGATAGAAGACAAACCTCTCAGTGTCTGACATTTTATGATCTTAAGGCAGGAATCAGTCTTTGGTAGACTGTATCAGGAAGAATCATGATATTGAAAATAAGGAAATGTTACTGGAGTATGATCTCCTTTACTAACCCTTTCCAAGAAAGGAATGCTAAAGTTGGGTTTCTAAAGGTCAAAGGTAACGGGGAAGTGGGTGAGTAGGGAGTTTTTCCAGTGTCTGGCCCAGAAAAGATGAAACTGGGCAATTCCAGTGGGGAAATAAGTGATGATAGGTGCTTGAAGCCCATGAGGCAGAGAGGTCCTGATTGCACCAGGAGAGAGTTTGAATATTTTGTGAGCAGAGACTAAGAATCACAGACTCTTCAAATAGCTGATAGCTATGTCTCTTCTCATACAATGGTCATGGACATACAGGAGTTAGAAAAGTGAAGGAGATATGCAGGACCTGAGAATCTTCCTTTTCCTAAATGAAAATCCAAGCCAGGTACACTGAGGTCTAAGCATCCCAGATTCTAAAGTGGTTTATGAATATTAAAAGTTATCTTCATCTACCAAACTGCAGCTATACCATTGCTTCTCTTTGGGTTTTCATATCTGGTGGCAAAATATGGTTTTCAGTTTACACATAAAGCTTGGGCATTTGGTGGGTTCCTTAGAAATTGGCAGGATATGCTAAGCACTTCAAATTATAGCAATGGTTTGAAGTGGTTATAATCAATTATAGATATTTGTACATGGGCTTATTCAGTGGGATTCAGAAAAGAAATCTATGATTGTGGTTCTATTAGCCCCAAATTCTAGCTATCAAAACTGGACAGTCTTACGTGGACCAAAAGGAAATACCCACTATCCAAACTGTGATACAAATAAATTACAATACGGGAGGGTAGTTAAGTGCTGCTGCAGAGAGTTTAGAAAAAGAGACTCTATAATAATGAACAGTACACTGAACATTTGTAGCACCTTCTTGCCATGTGTGATCTATCAGTACCCTGCTGTATCTTCCTGAGCCCAGAAGAGATGAAAAGTAATCCTAGCCATGAGAACATTTCTCCTGGAATAAAATAGAAAACAAGGATGGTTGTGATCAACATACGACTTTGCAGCACCCAAACTCAATGTGGCAGGAAGGAGTCTGTGCCAACAGAGGTCTTCTATTTGGGAATTTATTTTCCATTAGCCAGAAAGCATACAGTTAACTTCAAAGGAATTTGGCTCATACCCTTCAATCACCTTCATTCTATCTTTAGAGCTTTGCACAGTCTCCTACAATCAAGGAATGAACTTGGAGGGTCTTTTTTATTTTTTAAAATACAAAACTTTGACCTGAAATGCAATGAATTTTCAACCAACATTAGCCCAGTTTGCAGTAAGCAAGTATGACATCATTTCTAAAGTCAAATTTGAACTTCCAGATGGTGCAAAACCACAAGCAGGAGCACAGACTTTCTGATGCACAGAAGTTTAAAGGAAGGGAAGATCAAGTGAGAGAGAATATATTCTATTAAGAATTAGAAAATGTAAATTCCTTCACTAACATTTAAACCCTACTCAATAGTGTGCATCATTTTAAAAACAATCAGAAAATTCTTGAAGTCTAGGTTGTAGTTCAACATCAGGTAGAGGCCCTGAAAGTTAAAATGTTTGGGAATACAGAATACCTTTCTCTGCCTCTTCACTCAGCACCAAATAATTTTAAAGACTCTTGACACTCTCTCTTAAACTTTGGCAGTGGACTCAATAATAATCTTGGCAAAGCAAAGAGCACTATCATTTCCAAGAACAGGAAAAGAAAATTAGAACTATATGATATAGCTGGTACACAAAGATCCATAAGTTTGAATTCCCAATTTTTATATTTGGTTTAACCACATGGGAACTAGTTACCTATTTTTAAAACTAGAACCATCTTTCCCTTTTAGGAGAATTGCTCATTTCCTGTTGATCCAGTTGTGTGTGTGTGTGTGTGTGTGTGTGTGTGTGTGTGTGTGTGTGTGTAAGAACATGTAACATGAAATTTTAATCTTTTATCTGGCAGTATAAAACAAAAACATTTGTTATCACTTCAGTTCCAGGTAATACTTTGAAAAAAAAAAAAAGAACCATGGCAATGAAACTGGCAAAAATTGCCAAAATCAGAGTTAGGTGTTATTAATCTTCATGTCAGCACCCAAGAATTATAACCACTTCCAATAGTGAGGTATGTTTCTAAAATTTCTATACAAAAGGGCTCCCAACCTTTCTGCCATATTTTATGTGGGCCTTTAGAAATGGTTTCAACATTGTGACAAAACACTAAGAACTACTTGATGCACCATAAATAACTTAAAAAAAAAAAACACCAACAACAAATGGTTCATTTCAATCTTAAAATGACTACAACAACATTTGAGAGAAAAACATTTGAGGGAGAAAACAGAGTCACTTGAAATTTTCACAGATTAAATGCTACTTACTTGACAACACTTCAGGAATTGAATAAACATGCTACCACAAAAAAGCAATTTTAAACATAAACAAAACTAGAACACTCACAAAAGCTCCCAATATAGTTTTATTTCAAAGTTTCACTTGTTTGTTTTTCCTAATAGTATACTTTGCTTAAGGGTATATTTGAATTTGATTCAACCTACAATCATTCAAATGAGGAAACAGCTTAAAAGTTGGAAGTATATATAACATACACAGCCTCCAAAGAAAAAGACACTAAAATAATCTAAAACCCAAAACTTGCTGTGGTAGAAATTACTATATCTCACTAACATCCAACTCTTTTAATTCCTGAATGGGGGGAAGATTATGACTCCTAGCTCCCTTGCAGGAAGATGAGGTCTCATGTTTTATTCATGAAATATAAGCAAAAGTAAAGCAAATCACTTCTTGTGTCATCCACATGTTCTTCCCTTCCTCAGAGATCTTGAAGGCTTTGTTTTGCAAGATGTGGAGCTGCAAAGTCTCAGAACCTCTGTAAATCTGGATCTTCATGAGACCACGAGGAGGACTTCCTCCTACCAAATTCAATCCCTCACATGGGTTGGATTTACAGTATGATGTGTTAAACCACTCAGAAATTATTAGCATAATTTCCCCTGGCTTTGCTAAGAGGTAAGCACCTTAAAACTGAAAGGTATGTTTGTCTTAGAGATTACCGTGAACCTTGAAGAAATAGGGCCATTGTACTCCCTCTACTCTTTCTGCATATAGGACCTCAAATTCATTTCCCTTCTCTTTCCATCCAAAATTCACAGTAGGAGAAAAATGATAAGAGATAAGGACAGAGCTAAAAGGAAGAAGCAGCAGAGCCCCGAGGAGCAGGCATGAGTATTAAAGACCAAGACTTGGGGAGGAGAAAGAGACTGAAGAAGAAGGATCCCCTTAAACCCATTAGATTGAGTTCAGTGGATAGCCAAGTGGCTCAGGTAAATAATTCTGTTTTGAAAAATTCTCTGCATTGCAAATATACAGAGTATCAAAAAATATATAAACATTTTAAGTATTAAAACTAAAATACTCAATACATACTGATGATAAAAGATGACTACAAGTCACATTTGACATTGCAATTACAAGAGGTGCTCAAAGTGGTTCCCATCGTAATTCACCTTCAAAAAATAATACATAGATAACATCTCTTAAAATGTGTAGACATTTTTGTGGCACCTCCGGTATGTTCAACAAACTTGAGGCAATGGACATGGAATCACCTTCAGGTCCTACAGATGTCAGGATCATAACTAAGGTGTTATATGCAAAATGAGGATAAGGTAATAACAGTACCTCCTTCATCCGGTTATTTTGAGGATTAAATTAAATCACACGTGTAATACACTTAGCACAGTGCCTGGCACCTAGAAACACTCAATAAATTTTTCTATTGTTATTGTATTTTATTATTCTTCTTTCCACAGCCTCTAATCCAGTGATTTATATACTGTAGGAATGCAATAAAGGCTGCTGATTAACAGCCCTCAGGAAGAGCAGAGAAGGAGCAAGTAAGGTTTTGTGCTCCAACATGTAGTAGAGTGTTATACTGTCTGACATTAACTTTAAAATATTTCAGCACTCACTGTATGATATGTGTGTCATTGTGGAGAGGTGCCCGGGTGGGTGGATGGGTATATTTCCCAAATGAGAATAAATTCTCCAGGGTAGTTAATTAGCTTATGACAGACTTTAATTAAAAGGTAACATTCCACAGTCAGCTACCAAAAGTACTTCAATATTCTTTGTATCTGATGAACAACTGAAAATTGGTCAATTAACATAATTGATGTGAGAAGTGATTTTTTCCCCTTGGTGAAGTGAGTGGTGTTTGAAATGTGTGGATTGGCTAGAACAGGCATGCCCACTGCTCCAAGAATAAGATTTAAGAACATGTGTCCAAAATAAATATGATGCAAACCACATCTTGATCTTTAAATTTTCTAATAGCCACATTAATAAAGTAAAAAGAAACAGGTGAGATTAATCTTAATAATATATTTAACTGATGATATCTAGAATACTATTATTCAACATGTAACCACTATGAAAAATATTAATAGGATATATATCTATATGTATTTATTTATTTTAGATTGTCTTCAAAATCTACCATTTACTTTGTACTTTTAGTACATCTCCATTAGTACAAGCCACATCTCAGGAATTTAATAACCATGTGTGATTTATAATTACCAATTTGGCAGTATGAGTCTGTGACTCCAGAAAGCCCAAAAGTTTCAGACCTTGGAACATAGAACTATGCTTAGGAATTCAATTTCCACTGCATTTAGATGATTCAGGGAGGATTTTTGCTATTCAATAGCAAACACAAGTTTCAAGATAAGAAGAAAGTAATACAGGTACAAAATCTAAGAACCTAAGTAAAAGTCTTATAATACTAAATTTAAATTGGAAATATCAGTGTAAACATATGTCCTTTCTAAAAAAGTATTTTCTAGCTTTGTCTACTCAAAAGGCTTAGAAATAACTGGTCACCTCAGTAGCAATGAGTACACACCGGAACACTTGGATTGTGGTCTCTAAAAACCATTTCTCACTAAAAGAAATTTCACTTTCACTGTAGCAATGACTTGATTTTATGTTTGAGGCAGGAAATGTTTGAAGTGAGTACATAATACCACTTTGAACCAGAAAGCAAGAAAGTTACTATACTTGCAAGCTACTAACCAGAGTCTGGTTATTGGCCAAGATAGGGACAATTTGATATACATGTTCTTTAAAAAACCAACCAACAAACAAAAAAATCCCCTCAGGCTTTTCCATAGAAACAGACAGTATGGGGCAGGAATAGAGACTGAGGACAGGTAGTGAGTAGCTGCCTAACCAAAAGGGAGAAAGTGCTTCCATAATAATGGAAGTGGTGGGGAGGGAAAAAGTGGTGTGTGTGAGATATACTTTGAGACAATCAAGAGACAGCTGGCAAAACTGAGCATTTGTGCAGATGAGGAAAAAGGAAAGAGAAATCAAAGATAATTCCTAAATTACTGTCTGGAACGAGTCAGAAGATAGCAGAATTATTGCCTGTGTGGGGAAAGACTGGGGAGAATCAGGAAAGGAAATCAAGAGTACAGGATTACAAATGCAGTTTGAGGTGATTGAGAAACATCCATAAGACAAAAGGCTATGTCCAGGTGTGGTGGCGCACGCCTGTAATCCCAGCGGCTTGGGAGGTGGAGGCGGGAGGATCGCAAGTTCGAAACCAGAGGCAGTCTGCGTAATTAGCGAGACCCTGTCTCAAAAAGTAAAAAAAAAAATGGGCTGAGGTGCAGCTCAGTGGTCCAGCACTTGCAGAGCATGCAGGCGCGAGGCCCTGGGTTCAACCCCCAGTACCGCAAAAAAAAAAAAAAAAAAAAAGACAAAAGGCTATATGACTTGCAAGATCCTGATACCACAGAACCTGGACTGAAGTCTAAGCTGTATGTAGATGATCACTGTTGGATTTATATCAATATTTCTTGACACGACTGATCGGGATAACTTCTGCACATTTAAGACTCACTCCCAGTTAGATGCAAGTATCTGAGATCAAATTCACAAAAATGTATAAGGAAAGGACACCTCTACAGTTGAAAACCAAGAAAAGACTCTTTTCTAAAAGAAACTGTGGCTGTGTCTTTTGTTATAATGCCGCATAGTCATAAGTAACAATAGATTGAGTCTTTCAGCTTTTCAAGACTGTTAGTTAATGTCCATGAGGTATCTATCCTCCCATTGATCACTGCAGTCAGTGGAGTGATAGTGCCTGGGGCAGAAAGGACTACATAATCCCACCTAAGTATAGTTTCCAGCTAGCAATCAAAGGCTTATAACTCCAGATGAGGGGGAAAGTGTACATTATATTTTAAAATATTTAGATAGCACAAAGAGAAACAATAATGGCTATATTATACAGTGCTTCATAATTCACAATATACCTTTCTCTCATATGATGTCTGTTCCCTTATATAATTTCAATTCAAAAATAGAATTCAGGGATTCAGTATTGTATAACCACATGCTATGCTTATAAAAGTTACAATCACCAGCTTGTTAATAACACAGGCGAGATTTTCAGGTTGTAAAGATGCATTTGTCTTACCTACCTGTCAAAAACCTATGTCTGAATCTCACATGCTACATAGTTGAAGATAACAATGCTAGGTTAAGAGTGCTTTACATCACCTACATGGAAGAATTCATATCATATGTGGGTTAATAATCCAACCAACTTTATAAAGCCTGTTTTCATACTTAAGTTTTTGGCTACTTCTTACACTAAAATTAGGTGGTTTTAAGTGACTAGTCCAAAGTTCAAAATTTAATGTTCAGTTCAGTTCCAGCAAATTTCTGAAAACACATGGGAATTATAACTCATGTGTTAATACTTAAAGTTTTTGTTAATAAAACTTCCAACACTAACCTTACCTTATTGAAATTACCTCACTGGATTTTATGTCCACTATAAAACTATAGCTGTCATAACAGTTTTGAATTACTACAAAAGGAAGTAAGCCACTCCAAAGTCAATGTTATTTTGCAACATGATGATAGTTATAAATTCAAAATACTTAAAACTAATTTTCAAAGCTATCAATCTTAGTATGTCCCAACATTTCAAAAGCCCATCTTCAAAACATTTACTATCACTAAAAAATTAGTTTAAGAAAACAGCATGTGCCATTCACGTTGCATTTTCCCTTCAAGTAAGCACATTAAATTTCAATATGAAATTGTGTTTAAACATAAAAATTTTATATACTGATTCTACTTAGATATTCCATGACATTTCTAAACTATCACTGAAGCCAAAAGCACTTAACTCACTGGTACTTTAGTACTAACACTAAGAAATAATTTTGTGATATCAATGGCAGTGCTTTTCAATAATTCCAAATAAACAATATCCATTCAAGTATATTTGAAATATCTGTAAATGACTAACAAATTAGAGATTATCATTGTTTGATTTAAACCTACATTTTAGAGTTGTGACTCTCAGATACCCTTGGATGATGTGAACCTATATTCAAAAACCCATGAGTTTGCTATAAGATTTTTTTAATATTTTCTTTTCTTTCTCAAGGTGTCTTTTCCATTCTATGATTATCTCAAAAGTTACAATGAACCTATATGGATCATGTAAATAACTGCCTGCCTGCAGCCATAGCCCTGTGGCATACGATCCCGTCAAATCTCAGAAGCTAAGCAGGGTCGGGCCTGGTTAGTACCTGGATGGGAGACTACCTGGGAACACCAGAAGCTGTAGGCTTGGGAGAAGGACCTGGCAACGCCCTCCCAAAAATCAATCTGCCATTGAAAACCCTATGCACAGCAGAGTAGCACAACAATAGTGTTTACCCTGTTGTACAGAGGGTCGCTATGAGTCGGATACCAACTCGACAGCACCTAACAACAACAACAAAAATAACTGCCTATAGACAAGGATGGCTGAAATTTTAATTCAAGATGTCCTCCACTTACAGTGGTTCAACTTATGATTTTATGACTTTATTATGGTGCAAAAATGGTGTGTGTGTGGTAAAAAACCATACTCTGAACTTTAATCTTTTCCTGGGCTAGCAATATGCCATATAATACTGTCTCATGATGCTGGGCAATGGCAGTGAATCATAACTCCCAGTCAGCCATGTGAACACAAGGGAAAATAACCAGTACTCTATAATGCACTGCTGCTAAGCTCTGATGCTGCATAGATTGTTGTTGTTGTTAGGTGCCATCGAGTCGGTGTCCAACTCATATCGACCCTCATAGGGTTTTCAATGGCTGACTGTTTCAGGATTGCCTTGGGAGTGGGTTGCCATGTCCTTCTCCCATTTTTGTGGTGCTGGGAATTGAACTCGGGACCTCAGAGACTGCAGTGCAGCACTCTACCAACTGAGCTAAATCCCAGCTGCTACACAGATTGTTGTTGTTGTTAGGTGCTGTCAAGTTGGTATCCGACTCATAGCGACCCTCTGTACAACAGGGGAAACACTATTGTCAGTGCTTCTCTGCTGTTCACAGGGTTTTCAATGGCAGATTGATTTTTGGGAGGGCGTTGCCAGGTCCTTCTCCCAAGCCTACAGCTTCTGGTGTTCCCAGGTAGTCTCCCATCCAGGTACTAACCGGGCCTGACCCTGCTTAGCTTCTGAGATCTGACGGGATCGGATGCCACAGGGCTATGGCTGCAGGCGCTGCATAGATTAGGTGTATCAAATCCGTTTTCCACTTACAATGTAACCCCATTTTAAGTCAAAGAATATATCTTTGTGCACATGCCTTTGTCTTTGCACTCAAGATTGCTTTGAAGTAAAATGAAATAAAGCACAAAAAGACTTCCTTTCTCTGGCATATCCTCTCCACATCTCAGCCACAGGATACCATAATGACCATGAAAACAAGGGGTTCATCAGCACTACAATCAGTGAAGAAACTGAGTCACCAGACAGCATACCAATCTGCAGGCTTCTGAAACTAGCACCTAAACCACAGCAGCTGCTAACACAACAAGTAAAAAGTCATGTCCAGAAAACACTATCCTTCTCCATATTTAATTAATATCATTAAATATTATTGACATTGACATTGCATTTTCATTTAGTGTGTATTTTTATTTGGTTTTATAGACTGATAAGATCTATAAACATGCTTAGTCTTATCTCTTTGTTTCTAAGTTAACATACATAATAATCATGACATATCTATAAGGTTCTTTTAGTTTTTTCTTTTAAAATATGTTTCCTCCAAAGGGGGAGAAATACTGCTCTAAAATATACAGCATTTGTTCTTTGAAATTTTCCCAAGCACTGTGCAAGAGTTAAGTAGGGGAGTGGGCATGTGTTCCATGATCAAGGAGACCTAGAAAATGTGGTGAGCTCTAGTGATTTATGGTAGATATTAGTATACTGAAGGTTCTAATCAGTCCCACAGCAAAGATCTTCTTTAATTTGGTTTAACTCACCTGTCCCAATATCTGTTTTCAACTGAACTTATTATTTTTTTATAGAACACATAATATCCTGTGGATATTTCTAGAAAGATTTTGTACTCTCAAGTGTCTTTCAGCCACCAAGCTTTTAAGATGTGGCATGGATGTGAAACATTTTCAATTCATTGAAATGCAAACACATCACTGCATTGGATTCTGAAGGCATCAAGATGTCCTCTGTGGCCAGCGTTGGGTATGATGATGCACCAGGATGTCTCATGCATTCCTTGAGTCACTATGAGGTAAGCACTGGTTATATTTGAAAACACTTGAGGTTCTGAGAGAGTTGCAGGGCTAATGCAGTAGAGTTGTGATTTAAAGCCCCATCTTCTGGTTCAAATCCACTCCACCAGTCCACACCCCAGCTTTATTTCTAGCTCTACTGGGCTTTAGAGAAGTTGCTAATTTTTGAGAGACTCAGCTATCCCCTCAATAAACCAACAAAATTTTGCCCAATGGCCTCTAAGGTCATTACCTAGATTAAACTTCCATGATGTCAGGAGGTAAGTGATCCAAGTACTAAAACATACTTTAAAACTTTGATAATTAAATGAGTTGGGTAGTGATACCAGAGTAAAAAGACAGAGCAGTTCATGAACAAAAATGAGGAAGTCAAAAATAGATTCATATACCAAGGGAAATTTAGTATATGATAAAAGTAACATTTAGATTCAGTAGGGAAAGCATGGATTACTCCAATAATAATGACTGAAAATTGATTTTTTGTTTGCTGTTGTTAGGTGTTGTCAAATCGGGTCTGACTCATGGTGACCCTATGTACAACAGAATAAGACACTCTCTGACACTGTGCCATGCCTGGCAATTTGTCAGTTTTCCCCTGCTATTTATAGGGTTTTCAATGGCTGATTGTTTGGGGAATTGTTTCAGGAGTGCATTGCCAAGTCCGGCTCCCATTTTTGCAGTGTTGGGGATCTAACCCAGGGCCACAGAGAGCACAGGGCAAGCACTCTACCAACTGAGCTAAAACCCCAGCCCGATTTTTTGTTTAGAAAAATAAAAGTGAAGGTAAAACTTTATCTAGCTCCTTATGACAAAAATATATTTCTGGTAGAATAAAGAGATAGAAGTTTAAAAATTAAGCCATAAAAATGCTAAAAGAAAATATAGGGCTCTTCTTTTTATTCTTGGGGTATAGAAGAACTTTCTAAGAAAGAGAAAAAGTCTAGAAACCATGAAGGAAGAAACAGAAAAATAAGATTAAATTTTAAATATTTTCATGGACAAAAACAAACCACAAATTGTAAAATAAAATTTTATGTGTGAAGCCAAATGTAAAATTCAATGCTTCTTTCAGTATATATAACATGTTTCCAACTGGGAATAAAAAAAGGAATATTTGCTGTGTTATATGTAGACTTCTCTGAAAAGACACATAAGCAAATAAATAAGAGTTTATTAAATGCCTACTCCATGCTCATTAACAAAAGTGATAAAAACAAGAATTAAATTAACACATTAATCATTTCTTCTTGTAAACTAAAGAATCCCACCCGCCTTAAGCTATGGAGAATTCCAACTAAGAAATTCAGCCAGGTGCAGAATAGTCCAGAAAAATCAACTGGTCATCTGCATTTCCTATTTACATAATGTCAGGAAGACATGCTACAGATACAGAAAAAGACAAGGACACATCCTGCCCAGGAAAAATTATTTATGTTGGTACAAACAACTGCTATGATTCTATCTAGTGTATTAAGACACTGTCAGAAGGCAGAAAACAATGGCTACAAGTCTATGTCCTTGAGTTAGACTTCTTAAGTTCAAATATTAACCCTCCATGACTTAAAGAAATTTCTTAAAATTCAAGTTTCCTCAACCATAAAATAATAACAATAACAATAACAACAACAATAATACAGATAACGCCAGGATTAATTGAAACATGACTTACAAAGTACTTTATTACAATGCATTAAGAAACAAAGTAGTAACTGGTCACCATGACGCATGCCTATAATTCCAGTGACTCTGGAGGCTGAAGCAAGAGGATCATGAGTTCAAGGCTAGAGGAAGCCTGCACAATGTCCTGAGATCTTGTATCCAAAAATAAAAAAGGGTTTGGGTACAGCTCAGTGGTAGAGCACTTGCCTAATATGCGTGAGGCCCTAGGTTCAACCTCCTGTATTGTGAGGGAGGAAAAAAGGAAAAAACATCATCGAAACAGTCAATGAACAGCAGCTGGTGTTTAATAGTGAATAAACATAATTTATGATTATCATTGTATATGATGTATTCCATCATCCACATATGATTAGTAAATTTACTCATTAGAGTATTATGTTAACATTCCAGCAACTACCATTAAAAGCTAATCACACTGACCACAAAGATGATAATATCAGCTAACACCTATAAGGCAGTTTCATGAGACACATAAGCATTTTGAGACAGGTAGAAACATTATCCTCCATCTTACAAAGCCAAGAGCTGCACAGCTTGAAAGTGGAAAAGCTGACACTTGACCATATTCTCTATCAATCTCCCTGAACTTCACATTCAGAAGGAGGAAGGTAAGAAATATTTGAACAGCAGGAATAACAAGCACAAAAGTGAAGAAAAATGTGGCATGAAGCAAAAGGAGGATAACAGTGCTAAAATTATGATATGCATCCTATCCTTCCTGATAGATAGACAGGTAGATAGACAGAAATCCACATAAAAGGTAGATATTACCAGTACTTATAGTGAAAATATCAGAGCTCTTAAGAGGTCTCCAAGGTATAAGAATAGAGCTGTGACATATACATTAATATATATATATAATATGTGTAGGGGCAAATATTTGCTACCACATCTAGAAAGATAACTAGACAGGGGAGCAAATTGGAACTCTACTCTTCAGCCAGTCTAAAATGCTACAAAACAGAATATCGTCAACTAGAAAATCCTGCAAAGTGACACTTAACACATGTATGCCTTCCCTTTATATGTTCTTAGATACAGTGGTATTTCAACTTCAAACTAGTATTTAGCACTGATATAGTTTTCACAGATTTGCTTTTCAAAATAATGATAGCACTTCTGGTCTTGGATATTCAGAAATATCTTTAATGTGCACAAATAGGTGAAGTAAATTTAAGTTCAAGACTGCGGTTCCATTACAATATGCCTCACTAAGGGGCATATTGAATTTAGGAACATGCTTTCATATTTATGCCAAAGTGGGGGCTGACTTTTGGCACTTTTGGGCACTAACTTTTAGGAAGTACCTGAATGATTCTGAAATGGGTGGTAACACCAAACCCTGTATAAATTTACGTTGGCCAGAGCAAGTGATTGTTTTTCAGGTGGAATTTGTTATAGCCTCTTGCAACTTGGAAGAACAGGGAGCCAGAAAAAAAAAATTGAGTTCCATGACCAAAGATAGTCACTATAAACAATTAAAGCAGAGCAATAACTGCTATGACATGGAAAACAAAATTAAAGTCAAACAACTTACAGTCTTTGGTCTTTTTGTTGTTATTATTATTATTATTATTATTATTATTATTATTTTAAAGACAAATCAATAACCATCACCTTCTGAGTTTACCACCATTGCTTGTGAACATATTTAGCATGATCACAGCACTATTATGGCAGTGAGCATTTTAGCATGGAAAATCCATGTCATTCTGTAAATTCTCATTCATATTCATGCTCTCTCTCTCCCTCTCTCTCCTTGGACCCTGCCACCCCTTTCTCTCTCAAATTTACCTCTCTCTCCCTCTCTCTCTCCCTCTCTCTCTCTCTCTCTCTCTCTCTCTCTCTCTCTCTCTCTCTCTCCATTCCTCTGCCTCCACCACCCTACCCCCTTACTGTGTAAGCACTGACTCAACCAGTGGTTTCTTTGTTTATAGTCCTACAATTTTATGGAAAAAAAAAACCATAATTGCTCAAATAGTAACAATTGGTAATGGGGAGTTCCCACCATCTTCATATCTATAAAATGAGGAGGTGGAATTCACTGATCCAGTTTCAATTCTGACATTCCATGATCTTATGATTCCATTTTGTTAGTTCCTTTTCTACAACAGGGACTCATTAAACTGCCCACAAACTAAGGGACTGTTGTTCCTGAGCAGCCTGATATCCTATCAGCAAACTTGGTCATTAGACATTTACCCATTTAAACAACAAGCATTTTCAGTGCAATCTAAGGGCAGATGCAGGCAGCACTCTGCATCACATATAGACATTAAAGAGTGTCTTGGATAGAAAACCACTAAAATTCATCGCTCTACCTTTAATGATTACCAATTTTACAGAGAGGAGGAAAATATGCTGACAGCATCCTATCTAGCTGAAACACAAGAAATACCCAGAAATAAGAGCTGTAATCTAAAGGAAGTACTGTCTGAGCCAGAGGGGGAAAATATGTCTAGAAACTACAACCTTCTGCTGATGGATAAACCAAATGCACAAGCTGAGCTTGCCACTCTATTGCATGTTAAATACAGCACATTTACACAAAGACAAGATGAGTAAGAATGCTGTTGGGGAAAACATAACTGCTAGATCCCTTTATCTCTTATCTAAGAAATAGAATCTGAATCCTTTAAGAACCAGTCACACTAACTGGGGTGGTCCTAATGTCTATTGAGGGTTTCTAAGCAGATTTCTCGAGAGATTGTCCTTACCAGGCATTTGCATCCTGCCAGGAAGTACATAAAAAACTCAAAACACGGACAATCACCTCCACTGCATTCCCCAAACATTCCCTACAAGGAACACATTTTGATGCAAAAACCAAAATATGTTTGTGTACAGTTCCCTTAAATTTCATGGCTTCTTATGGAGATCTTGCAGGGAGTCTCTTCTTGCCTCTCAGAAGGTCGGTTCTGTTTATCATCTCAGGGACCATTTGTTTGCCTCACAAGCCCACTCCATGAACTGGAAGCAGCTCCACAGAGCTTTAATGTTAAGAAGGATCATGATGTCACATCCCAACTTGGAGAAAAGGTCAGAAGGATGAAGCAGTGATGGCCCCTATTCACATGAGTTTGGATAGTAATGGTATGCCTTTATTGGAACCTTGGATCTAGAATACTCAACCCTGAATCTTTACACTTATAAGCATAACTGGCTCTATAGTCTTAAAATAGGCTTTTCTTAAACATTGTCCAATCTTTACAAAAGTCTAGTAGTATCTACAGTAGGCTGAATGGTGCATCCCCAAAAGATATACCTCTGTTCCAGAACCTGTGAATGTGATCTTGTTTGGAAAAAGGGTCTTTTCAGATATAATTAAGTTAAAGATCTCAGGAGAAGATCATACTCAACTATCCAGATGGGCCCTAAATCCAATGATAAATGTCCTTTTGAAAGACAAACAGACCAGAGACACAGAAGAAGAAAAGAACATGTGAAGTCAAAGCAAGAGATTAGAGTTACGCAGCCCAAGTCAAGGAATACCTGGAGCCACCAGAAGGAAGAGACAGGGAGTTTTCTCCCTTGAAGCCTCTGGAGGGAATAAGGACTGTGATTTCTGATTTCTAGTGCCCAGAAATTTCAGACAATACATTTCTACTGTTTAAGCCACAAGTTTGTGATAATCTGTTATAGCAGCCCTCAAGAACCAAAATATTGCCAGATGTGATGGTACACACCACTAATCCCAGCAACTCAGGAGGCTGATGCAGGAAGATAGCAAGTTCAAGGCCACAGGTATCCTACCTAACTTTTGGAGGCCTTGTTTCAAATAAAAAATAGAAAATGGACTCAGGGTGCTTCCCAGTGGAAGAGAACTTGCAAACTATGTGCAAAGGCCCTGTGTTCAACCCCTAATACCTAAAAAAAAAAAAAAAACCTAAAAAGTTATCCCCTTTGATCCAACATTCACTACTGACAACTAGTATTTATCATTTTTATGGGGATCTAGACATAAATTAAACACCATCCTTGCCATCCACAGGTCCATATTGTAGAGGAACTGAGGTTTAATCCAATTATTATGAGAGTAAAGTGCAGAAATCTTCTCAAAAAGTGCTAGAAGCATCCTCAGGGGATGTAATATTTGATGAAAATTGAGGGGTTAAGTTCCCATGATAGGATAGAGCTACACAAGATGTCCATGGGATGGGTGAAGGACATAGAGGAACTCACCAAGAATGCGGCCATAAACTGAGATGCCAGATCCTAAAACTATGTATACCACATTAGTGAGCTTGGCTGGCTTTTTTTTTTTATGTAAAAGACAAGGAAATTGTATAAAATGTTATTCCTAAAGAAGTAGAAGAAATATGAGGCTTCTTTTCTTACCTCTGTCATACTCAAGAACTCAATATTCTAAACTCTCTCCCATATAAACAGACTTTCTGTTCCTGATCCTGGATCTTGTCTTTTCACCTTACTAGTCCTATCTCCAGAAGTTTCTTCATTCCCAAAACTCTTGATACATGTAATCTCACCATTCCCAAAAATCTCTCCAGAGAAAAATACCTCTATAAATACTCTTATGGTGGAGACAGAATATTCCACAGTAAAGTAAAATGCTCTGAGCTCAGTTTAGTTTTAATCAGTATTTCCAAAACTTATTTAAATCCAATGCTCTCTTTTTTGTAATATCCTATTAGTATCAGAAGAAACATATTATAATAAATGTTGAAGTACAATATTATTTTTCAAATGCAAGGTTAATATATTATATTCTGTATTTAGTAGGTTCTCAATTTAGTTGCTGGATAAGATTATAGTCTGAAGATTTTTCTGTTTCCTGCCCAGAACCAAATACCTTTATCAGAAAGCACAGGCCTTAACAAATAAGCAAGCATGGATTGAGTTCTAAGTGTATAGCATAGTGGTAGGCAATGGACTCATAACATTAAAACAGTGTCCTTGTCCTCAGAAGTTGATATGTCACAATTTATACAGAATAACTTAATTTTATACCCAACAAAGTGATCAATACACTAGAAGTGAGTGACAGTAACCCCTTGGGAAGGAAATATTTCATTTTGGTTGTTAACAATTCTAAACATTGTTTATACAAAGGGGTAAAATAGCTTATAAAATTTACTTTTTTCAAATGCTAAATTTTCTCATACTTGTAAGAATCTCTATGAACTTAATTTTTTTCTGAAATATCTTCCCTCAGAACATCAGGGCTAGGATGTTTCCATGCTAATCCTTTCTATATATTTCCTGTCTCCACTACCTACCTTCATTAATATTAAATTGCAATATATTTAAACTTGTACCACAGTACACCAAAAGCTAAAAAAAAAAAAAAAAACTCTTGGTTATTTCAAGACTACATATGCTATAAAAATTATTCATAAGATGGAATTATAAGGAAAGAGGCCTAAAAATCCATTCTTGTACCTTTCACAATTGTCCTCAAACATAGAAATTTGGGAGATAATCAAATTAAGAAGAGAAAAAAAGTTTCTTCCTCTGTTTTTCTCTTTTTGGTATAGTTCTGAGTGCAAAGTTGTTTTTGAGGAAAAGATGAATGAAATTCTGCTCTTTTTATCTCTGCAAAGATTGTGAAAATAAAGATCCACTTCATAGGATGGGATAATGGCTCCTCTGAGAAGCAGCTATATTCTGATGTAATCAAAGCTGAACAGCATGACCTGTCCTGGGTCTCTCCTGTGAGCATGACGGCCTCCAGTCTGACCTTCACAATTCCTATCACATCTTGGGAAATAGACACCACAAGAGCTATTTCTGTCTGATGAAGATAACAGCATTCGTAAGCTAGGAAATAACAATATGCAATGAAAGAGAGACTTTTTCTTCAAAGAGTTCACATTATTGACATGCATGCTTTCAATACTCTTATAATAGTTTTTGAGGGGCTTCATTTTAGTCCCTCTTTAAAACAACAACAACAACATAATAAAGCCTACTGCTATTTATTGCATGCCAACATAACATAATAATAACATAATCTACTGGTTGGTGTTTAGCTCAGTTGGTAGAGCGCGTGCTCTGTGAACTCTGAGGCTCTGGGTTTGATCCCAAGTACCACAAGAATGGGAGAAGGACCTGGCAACTCAATCCCAAACAACCCCCCCCCCAAAAAAAGGCCATTGAAAACCCTATTAATAGCAGAGAAGCACTGGCATAGTGCTGGGCATGGCAGATTGTTGGGGAGTGTTTCGTTCTGTTGTACATATGATTGCTATGAGTTGAACTCAACTTGATGGTACCTGACAACGAAATCATGTATTGAATGCCTTAAGTACAGCATGCCTGTAGAGGGCATTGCTGGTGGTGAGACTGAGTACATCATCCCTCCTCTTTTCAAAGTAAATCAAGCCTCAGGGAAGTGGAGGACTTTAATCAGAACCCCAGATCCTCTAAAAGTCAAAAGTAAGCCTCAAGTAACCATCAAAATAGTCTCAAAACTGGGACCTGGAGAATATTAGTGACAAACAAAAGGGTTCGTTTCAACAACTCAGCTTCTTTGCCTCCCAAATCAGGGCCCAGAAAAGTCAGTAGGGTTTCGTGTCCCAGGAATACAAAGGAGAAAAGTCATTCATTAGAAAAGAAAATGTACTAGGTTGGAAATCCTCCACCCAGCAAAAGAACATGGGGTTGTTCTAAGCTTCAGAGGACAGCATCAAGGGGTTTGTGCTCAGACCTGTGAAACAGACAAAAGCAAGCTACCCATCTTGGCCAAGAAGCATCATAGCATTCTCTCATCCTCTGCAACTGGTGTTGGTGTTGGGAACATAAAATGGATTTTGACTGGGCTTCCTTTCAGAATTAAACTCAGAATCCAGGAAAATGGGACACTTTGAATTACTGCTACCAGATCCTTGTCACCTGGATGCTCTTACACTCATATTTTATTCATAGCTTCACTAGCTAGCCTTTCCTTTCCTTTACCTCATGATACAGACTAAACATGCCAGTTGCAAATTAAACAGCAGTGAAGATCAGGCTGGCAAGGCTAAGGAGTAACTCAGGCTGAGTGGGCTGAGAAACATAACTCCTACACCAAAGGGTAGCTGGTTATCCCTCAGCCCCTGTCTATGGTTGCCAAGAAGAAAAGCAGGCATCCTAAAGAGCTTCATGTAGCTCAAGAAAACCTAGAAATCTATATTATTATGTGAAATATCATGATTGTTTTCATTTCTGGTGATTTCTTTTGGTTTAAGGGGGGGAAAAAGCCCCAAAACTAAGAACACTGGGTAAGACCAGAACACTAACTCTGAATTAGATTCACTATGGGGTTTACAACTCCAAAATCTTTTGCCAAACCTCACAGAATTTTAAAAAATAGAAAAGAGAAGTATATGGAGATCATTCCATTTAAAAGAACAGCAGGGGAAGTTAACAGTCTTAACATTTTCCTACCAGAAGACTCAATTTGAATTTATAGTAAATTCTGAAAGAAATATCCATTCTGTCCTTCCTTATTGCTAAGTTACACAGACTGCCTTTGGTCTCAAATTTGCGATCCTCCTGCCTCCGCCTCCCAAGCTGCTGGGATTACAGGCATGCGCCACCATGCTCAGCTTCCTATTGGTATTTTTATATTCCAAACTTCTTCTACAAAGTAGATAGAGTTAAGTCGAATTTCTTCTGGAAGAAAGTGAAGGACTTAGCCCCCAGTCCCAAGCCCCACTGTTTTCTGCTGGAATCTATTGATATTGATAAGTAACTGGGGGGGGGGGTGTTTCTTTCTTTTCTGTTTTGTTTTGTTTTGCCTTATGTGTACGTACGTGTGTGTGTGTGTGTGTGTGTGTGTGTGTGTGTTTGGAGGGGAGCTTTGACTGAAACCTTGTCAAAAAGGATCCCTGTTATTCATCAAAATGGCATGTTAAATTGAAAACATTTGACAACATTTTTTTTCATCAACACTGACCAAGTGTCATGTTCTATGTTGAGTTCAGAGGAAACAAATGATGGTGAAGAAGATGGTCCTGCCTTTATTACTGGACTAATTTCCTACCCAGACAGACAGACAATTAAATGAACAGTCCAATAAAGCTGAGTTACTGGTTACCATAAGTGAGGTAAAGGGTGCTGTGGGGTCACCGAGATTCATCTAGAATGAATTAAGGACAACTTGCCGGAAGAGGAGACACTGAAGCTGAGGAAGAAGGGACAGAGGCCAGGAAGGAGGACAGAATAATTTGAGATACACAAGATCTCAAACCATGATGCAGGATAGCAAGACTGGATAGAGAACCTGAAAAGAATTTGATGTACTCGTAGAGTTCAATTGGTAGGTGGCATGGAGGACAGTGGAGAGTGAGACAGACAAATTGAGGCATGTTATAGATTTTGAGTTTTATCCTGACAACGGTGTGAAGTGGCATGGTCAGTCATGCTCTTGAGAAGGAGCACTCAGCATTGATGCCCTAGGGTCAAAAGTATCACTGTGTACATGGATACAACTTCCCCTCCTGTTTCTAAGAAGGAAGAATTCTCGCTTTCTAGGTCAGCTCCCAGGTTCTACTTTATTGCAAGTCTCAAGCAATGAACTAAGCTAGTGTTTCTCAACAGGAGTATTCTTATCTACCAGGGACATTGGCAGAATCTGGAAAAAAATGTATGTATATGTGTGTATACATATATACACATGTATACATACATCTATATTACATATATGTATACACACACAGGTATTTATTTTGCATCAACTTTATTTCCATTTTGCTTAAGAGCCTGTGGGAAAACTGCTAAGCCTACTCAGTATCTGTTGCTACCCATTCAGTAGCCTTATCAATGGGCACTGCAGAACAGCCTTCAGCAGGAACCTGTTGAACAACTGTTCCTGCCCACCTGCAGACCAGCCTGTGACCTCAGGTGGAATAGCAGTAAACTCAGGGGCTCGTACAGTCTGTTCACTTCAAAATTCCTCCTTCATCACAGCTTATTCAGCAGCAGGCTGCTCTTCCTTTATAATCTCTTCTGGATGTCTGTGGAAGCAGAGATCAGGCATGACCTCCCATCGGGTGTTCACAGGAAATGGTGCCATTTGTGCACAGAAATTCCCAAGACAACATCAACTGAGTGAACTTACCAGCTATTGCATGGGACGAGAATGTCCCCACAGCACACAGGAGAATCTGTGTTACACAGAGCAATGGCAGGCAGGTTAACATAACTGCCTCTGTGAGAGGCTGGTGGTCAGCCCTGGGATAAGTAACCACCAAAAGATGCAACTCCCAGAAGCTTGCCTCAATTTGATTAGTGAAAGTTCCACAAGGGATGATTGAGACAGGCATAAGTTAGATAAGGGGCTGGGATTTAGCTCAGTTGGTAGAGCACTGCTCTGCAGTCTCTAGGTCCTGAGTTTGATTCCCAGCACCACAAAATGGGAGGAGGATGTGGTAACCCACTCCCAAGGCAATCCTGAAACAGTCAACCATTGAAAACCCTATGAGGGTCACTATGAGTCGAACTCGACTCAACAGCACCTAACAACAACAAGTTAGATAAAAGCATTAGGACATCAGCAGGAAAAAGGGAGTTTTGAAGTTTGAAGGGGCTCCAATTTTAAATAAGGTGGACAGGGTAGGCTGCACTTGAGAAAGTGATATTAGAGCAAGAACCTGAAGGAGGCAAGAGGGTTACCAATGTGGCAAGCTGGAGGAAGAGTGTTCCAGGTAAAGGGCAGAGCCAGGATGAGAAATCAAAGGTGGGCACATGGCCAGCATATTCAAATAACAGTCAGGAGACCTGTAGGTTGGAATGGAGTGAGTGAGGGAACAAGGGCTAGGGCAGGAGGTCATAAGATACTGGGGTGAGGCCAAGGATAAAGAAAGATCACCCAGTCCTGAAAGTCACTAGAAAGGCTTTGGCTGAAATGGCTAATCACCAGAGAGTTTTGAGCAAAAGAGAGACAGGACAAGGCTTATATGCTTACATTTTAACAGGTTCACAGTGCAGAGGCTGTAGGAGAAGCAGGGAGCCCAAATAGGAGGCAACTCCACAGATACAGACCAGCACTGACCTCAGGAAGAATGGTGAAAAGAGCACTAATTCCAGAAGAGCTGAGAGGATATCCTCACAAGAGGGCTGAGAGATGGACTAGCAAAGAGACCTAAACTAAGCAAGCATTTAAAATAGCTTCCAGACTACTGGACTCATGACGGGATCAGTCAATCAGACATGAGCTGTCTCTGTTCCAAAAATACAAGCTCAAAGCCAGAGAAATGGGGACATGATCTAAGGTTGCCACGTGATTTTACAAAGAATGCTACAATTCAAGACTGAATTCTGATGCAGAAAGAAATTTGCTGCTGTTGTTCTTTTTAGGTGCCATGGAGTGAGGTCCAACTCATACTGACCCTGTATACAACAGAATGAAATACTCCCCGATTCTGTGCTAGGCACATGATCTTATTTATGTTTAAACCCACTGTTGCAGACACTATGTCAATCCATCTAGTGGAGGGTTTTCCTTTTTTTCATTGACCTGCCACTCAGTACCTGGTGTTGTCCTGACTTATCATATTGATATTTTCCTTTGTCTCTGTCCATTAATATAGTCACTTTGGTGCCTGTATGTTCCATCTGGTGAGTTCCACGTGTATGGTCACTGTATATGTTGGTGAAAAACGGTACTTGCAATGAAAAAGTCATTGGTCTGACAAAATTCTATAGTGCAATCTCCAGCATCACTTCTGTCACCAACACCATATTTTCTGAATACTAAGCCTTGTTTTCACATTTTGCATTCCTGTCACCAGTAACTCTCAGTGCATCCTGCTTGCATGTTTAAATAATTTCAGACTTCAAAAGCTGGTAAAAAATCTTCCATTTCTTCATTGGTGGCCTTAGTGGTGTGTGTGTACATTTGAATAGCAGTCATATTAACTGGCCTCCCTTGTAGGCGTATAGATATTATTCTATCACTAACAGCATTGTACATCAGAAGAGATCTTGAGATGTCCTTTTTGATGATGAATGCAACTCCATTTCTCTTCAAGTTGTCATTCCAGGCATAGCATACCATATGATTATCTGATTCAAAATAGCCAATATTGGTCCATTTTATCTCGCTGATGGCTACAATATAAATATGTATGTGTTCCATTTCATTTTTGGTGATTTCTAATTTTCCTAGAATCATACTACATATATTCCACGTTCCAATTATTCATGGATATTTATAGTTGTTTCTTCTCATTTTGAGTCATGCCCCACATCTGCAAATGGACATTCCTGAGGCTTTACTCCCTTCCCACCATTAAGGTTGATTCTACTTTGAGGAGGTAACTCTTCCCTGGTTGTCTTTTGAGTGCCTTCCTACCTCAGGGACTCATTTCTGGCACTATATCTGACAGTGTTTCTTTGCTATTCATAGAGCTTTCAATGGCTAGTTGTTTTGGGAGTGGGTTGCCATGTCCTTCACTTTAGTCTATGTTAGTCTAGAAGCTCAGCTAAAACCCATCCACCGTGGATGACCCTGCTGGTATCTAATACTGGTGGCACAGCTTTCAGCATCACAAGAATATGCAAGCCCCTACAGTACAGCAAATTGACAGGAAAGTAAAGGTAATAAAACTAGCATATGAAATTTAAAATACTTTTAAAAAATCATTACACATCTTATAGGTTCTCACTTAGCATCCTTCAGCATAAGAAGCCTTGTTAAGAGAAATACCAGTGGGGCAATGTGGTGCACATCTGTAATCTGAACAACTCAGGAAGCTGAAGCAGGAAGATTGCAGATTGAAGGCCACTGGTAGCCTATACAACTGAGCAAGAGCCTATCTCAAAATAAAAATAAAATACAATAAGGACAAATGGGCCTAGGAGTGCAACCCAGTATTAGAACACTTGTCTAGTATGCAGGAGGCCCTGGGTTCAACTCCCAGTACTGGGGGAAAAAAAAAAAGAAAAGAAAGAAATAGAAAGAAAGAGAAAAATGCCAATCCATAAGTGAAGAAGGAAAAGTCAAGGAGTATTTTAACTGATTTTAAAATATTATTAAATAAAACGTAACTTTCATTCCTATGAATATTTCCAGAAGTAAAACAGAAGCTCTCTCAACACGAGGAAAAGTATCTCTACAGCATAGAACCATACTACTATTACTAGAGAAACTCTAGTCATTCGTACAGAAAATAAGGACAGGGATGATTTAATGTTGTTTTTGAGTTTGACTATTGCATAAGGACACACACACAGGAAAAGATTTTCAAAGACTAAACAGTGCCAATAAAGAGAAACATTATTTGCCTTAACATATAGTAAGAAAATTGAAATGACCAATAATTCATCAACTTAGAAGACTAAATGATCCGAATACAAATATATTTACATACACATATACATAATGGAAATATATACATTTCAAAAGAACACCAAAAAAGATAAGGTATTTAGTAATAAACTTAAAACATAAAAATTCTAAAACTAAGAAAATATCTGCTAGTATATAAATTATTGAATTAATCAGTTCCCACCAAGTTAACCAGATTAAATACACTCCTTAGATGATTCCACTTAGAAATAAAGAAAATAATTCTAGAAATCAATTAGGAGAAAAATCCAAACATATTGAAAAGGCAAATTAAAGGAAGTTATCTGTCTAGCCAGAACACAATATAGGGGAGCTTGCTGCAAGATACAGCATTACTAATCACTCTAATAAGAGTGACAGTCCCAAATTAGAGCTGATTACATAAGAAAGGAAATAAAATTAAAATTAAATTTGAAAACAATGAAGAAAGACCATTAAATAAATTATATTAGGATAAATTAGTAAAATAAAAAGAAATTAACCTCAATTTATAGTTTGCAATGCATGGTAAAAGAGACATTGAATTCTAAAGAGTGAGTTTTTATCCCTCAAAATAAAGTTAAACTAGTTGCATAAAGTATAGTTCATGCATATAATGGATTATAAGGCATGACCTCAGCTATCTCCCTAGGGTGGAATGAGGTCTTGGGGATATTGATAAGCGAGGACCTTTAAAGTACACAACTGTGAGTACAGGACACTTCCAAATGCAACATATTAATTGTTTTGACCTTGTATATGTATTATACTTTCAGAAAGAACTAATAAACTATAAAGAACTAGGCCTGGTGGCATTTCTAATCCCAGCACTTGGGAGGCTGAAGCAGTAGGATTGCAGGGAGTTCAATGTCAGCTTGGGGTACATAATGAGTCCCACACCAGCCTCAGCTACAGAGTGAGACTCTGTCTCATAAAAACAAAAGTAATAAACAAACAAATATTCAAAACCAAAAACATATCAAGGCATAGAGAACAAAATGAAATTAGAACCAAGTACTTCCCTGATCTTTGGAAGACCTAAGCAATGAATGGCAGATTTAACTACACTTATAGGCAAAAACTTACAAAAACTCACAAAACCAAAATTCAAAAAGAATATATAGTAAAAAGAGCATAAATATACACACTAAGACAAATGGCTAATGTCCCTAACGTATAACTACACTAAATAAGAATCCTCTATATACACACACATATAGAGAGAGATGTGTATATATATATATATAGATATATATATATGTGTGTATATATATATATGTGTGTGTATGTGTGTGTGTGTGTGTGTGTGTGTATATATATATATGTATATATATATATATATAGAGAGAGAGAGAGAGAAATATGCACAGTAAATGAAGTGTGGAAATATGTTGTTGTTAGGTGCCATTGAGTCACGTCTGACTCATAGTGACCCTCATAGGGTTTTCCATGGGTGATTGTTTTGGGATTGCCTGGGGAATGGATTGCCAGATCCTTCTCCCATTTTTGTGGTGCTGGGAATTGAACCTGGGACCTCAGAGACTATAGAGTGGTGCTCTACCAACTAAGCTAAATCCTAGCCCCATGTGGAAATACACTCAACCCTAAATAATAATTAAAGTTGTAACAAAGCATTATAATGTTATTCTGAACATTTTAACTTTAAAAGGCTAAATTCAGTATCAGTCTTTTGTTATGGCCTTATATCAGGTACATGAGTTCCTCCAACGTATACATGAAGAAAACATCATGTTGTACTTCATGTTGTTGTTAGGTGCTGTCAAGTCATGTCCACCTCACAGCAACCCTTATAGGGTTCTCAATTGCTGACGGCTTCTGGATTGCCTCAGGAGTGGATTGCCATGTCCTTCTCCCATTTTTGCAGTGCTGGGAATCAACCTCAGGACCTCAGAGATTGCAGAGCAGCGCTCTACCAACTGAGCGAAATCCCAGCCCCTACTGTACTTCATAAATATGTATAAATAGTGGGTCAACCAGAAAGTAATTTAAAAAGAAATTTAGAAGTGCTCATAAATTGCCATCAAGGTGGTTATACCCTTTGGTCCAGTAGTCCAAACAAAGACACTTAAATTTAGAAAGTGCAGTGACCAAAAGTGTAAGTATGGCCAGGAAAATCATGGTACACAGTATGATTACAAATAATAGTTAAGAGGTTTATAATTACATGGGCACACTTTTAATAACATTAAGTTTAAAAACTTAAACTCCAAAATTTTAGATATATGATAGAAGCAACTACATCAAAAGTAATGCAAAACATAGATCAGAAAGGAACAAGAAAATTTTCTAAATTCTATCATAATGTTAAAATTGTCATTTGTTAAAACATTATCATTAAAATATGTTAATACAGTAAAATGGGAGGAAGAATTCTTTGTACAAAGTGGCCTATAGGCTGTATTGAAACAGATAGGTTTTTTTCAAAAATTTCCTCAGAATGAAATGATAAAACAAATACTGGTTTATTTGACTCCACAAATCTAAAATATGCACTGACTGTAAAGCTAGTGGAAAGAAATCTTAACATATCTTATCTCTGGAATCCAGAACACACATCTGCTCTTATTAGGATCCCCACCTATTCCTGTGGACTACCCCTGATTTTTTTGATTGTTCACCTGACCACTGTCCCCCCGATACTTTTACAAGAATGGGAGGCTCAAGCACTCTAAGTCTCTGTAAAATTGAGAGCACATGGTCTCTACATTCCCATTATAGACTCAGGAGCACAACCCTTTGTATCCTTTGAAGAGAAAAAAATCAGCTAAGTAAAGGTACACACGTATCATTCTCACATACATGGCTTGAAAAATGCTGAACAAAGATATGGCAGCACTCTATTTGAAAAATACATTTACAGGGCTGGGCGCAGTGACACATGCCTGTAATCCCAGCGACTAAGAAGGCAGAGACAGGAGGATTGCAAGTTTGAGACCAGAGGCAGTGTGCATAATTTAGCAAGACCCTGTCTCAAAAAGTAAAAATATAGCCAGGCATGGTGGCGCATGCCTATAATCCCAGCGGCTTGGGAGGCAGAGGCAGGAGGATCACAAGTTCAAGACCAGAGACAGTCTGCATAATTTAGTGAGACCCTGTCTCAAATAAAGTAAGAAAATGGGCTGGGATGCAGCTCAGTGGCACAGCACTTGCAAAGCATGCAAGCGCAAGGCCCTGGGTTCAACCTCCAGTACCACACACACAAAAAAAAAACATTTACACAAAATTTTTCATTCAAATGCCACACTTCAGTGCCAGAGTCTTCAAAAGATTCACTCTCTATCAATCAAGCCCAATGAGGTGGTGGTTGTTGTTAGGTGCCCTTGAGTTGGGTCTGACCTATAATGATCGTGCGCACAACAGAATGAAACACTCCCTGACATTGTGCCATGCACACGATCCCAATATTGAGTTTAGGCAATAAAAAGAACACAAAGCAGCCAGCTTAATACCTACTGTGCTCTTTCTCTCATTCTCACTCTGTCCCCCACCCCAGCAGCTCTAAGAGGGCACCTTCTTCTGGTTTCAGTGTTGATAATGTGTAAAAGCACTAAAGGGCAAAATCTGCCAGTAAGGGGAAGTCAGAAAAAAGCAGCAGGTTCAGAAGGAGAACCAGGGCACCTTACAGAACAGATCATTCTCAGCAGCATCCACAAAGAATACATTAATCAGCCATACTCATCATCAAACCATCTAAGCCAGGGAGAAAATGAAGATGACAGTCTGAACTTCATTCATAGTATTGCAAGACAAAGCTGGTTTACCTAACTTTACAACAGCCAGTATCCACTGAACCATGTCACAGCTCCACAAGAAAGGCCAATAGCTCATTATGTGAAAAGTTCCAATGATTCTTTTTTAATGTTTAGCAGCAGTTGCTTGACTGGCCGCTGCAAAAAATATTGCTGAACTGTTTAACTTATGAGAGACATTTAAAAGCAAAAAAGCCAAAATTCTAAATATGTAATTCATAAAACAGCATATTTTCTTTAATTCATTTTCTCAAAGTTTACAATATCTGTACTAATTCTCTGTAACTAGATATGTTCTGGATACATTCTCAGAGAATCTGTGCAGAATAAAAATGTAAAACATCTTAAAACTAACTAAAAACATCTTTCTAGTATGCTGCGAGGCAAATGCTTCTTAGATGTTTTGCATTTTTATGCTAAACAGTGCAGCTGTGATTGATAAAAAGCAATCAAGCTAATTTAAGTCAATCAACTCCAGGAGGTTCTCATCACTTGGATAAAAATGCTCTCTCACTCCTTAGAAAATAAATAAAGATTTAACAGAGTGACTGTATTTCCTTGACTCTGCTTTCTTGCCATTCCAAAGACAGCATAAAACCAAGAAATCATGTTAAGCAATTTCTGTCACTACTTTAAAGCATAATGCAAACTTTTAAGTCATGTTTAATTAAGTAATCCTGGGCAATAGCATATTCACAGAGAGCAACAAACCTTGTATGAGAGAATACACACATAGTCATGCGCGAAAGATAACAAAATTGCTCTTAGAGAGGCTATCAATTCTTTTTCAGTCTCTAAGGGGAGTATCATGTTAAACAATTTAGTTCTGCTTGGTTGTCATTTTTAAAACATGATCCTAGACTTTTAAAATCACTATTTAAAATACGTAAATTCAAGGATAAACTGGAAAGCAGAATGCACGCATTTAGCCACCTTCATATATTATGAGAAAACCAGGAGGGATAGTTATGAAGTGCTTTACCATGATAAGGATTATATGTGTTTACAATTTGGGTGAAGGAGAGGAAATAGTCTCAATTTCCCATTCCCACCAACAGGTCAACACTGTGCTCCTTGGCTGGCTGCAAACATAACCTAACATATAGACCTGAGAAGTATCCAAAAAGGCCCTTAATCAGAGATACTAGCTACCTATGGAAGAAAAATAGATCAAAACCATTTGGTCTTTGAGTAAATAATACCTAAAAGGCAACAGGAAAAATCAGGAAAAATATTTCTGCCTCTCGTAATATATGGAACCCTAGACAAGTTACTGAGAAACTCCAAATACATATCTCTATCTAAAAGATGAGGACATTAATACCCATTTTGAGAAATAAACAGTTTAACAGGGCACAGTCAATGCTAGTTTACGGGAGACATCAGATGTTGTTCTAGAGTTTAGTTCAATGGTCAGTTTGCTCTCTTAATTTCTTAAATATAGGAAAAATGGGTGCATTAAGGAAAAGGCCATAATAAATGAAGGAATGAGGTTAAAAATCTCACTCTGAAAAGCTTTTCTGAAATTAGTCATATGAGTAGTACAGTTGGTAGAGCACTGCGCTGCAGTCTCTGAGGTCCCAAGTTCAATTCCCAGCACTGCAAAAATGGGAGAAGGACCTGGCAATCCACTCCCGAGGCAATCTGGAAACAGTCTGCCATTGAAAACCCTATGAGGGTTGCTATGAGTCAGATATCAACTCGATGGCACCTAACAACAACGAGTTGGATACCGACAGGATGCACCTAAAACCTAAAAGGACGAATCAGGTGGGGTTTTTTTGTTTTTTTTTTTCCAGAGCAGAAAAGAAAACAAGAAATATCAGTCCCCTCTGTCCATAAAGATGCCTCATGACTACTGTTGTACAAGTATGTAAGAAAATTCTTTGTATAACAGTCTGCTGCTATTCAGTGCCCATATAACTAAAACTCCACACACTTTGCTATGTTTTTGTTTTTCAGAAATGCAGTGTGTCACATTAAAAGAAAAAACATTTCTACACTCACAACACCTCTGGCATTAAATGTACAGGTCTTCCAAAACAAGCAATTCTCCAATTCTCTCCAAATGGGTGTCCAGCAATTGAACTCAATTCTGATGCTATTTCCCTGGAGTGAGCACAAGACTCCCCAGGCTAAGGGCTCAGTCATACAAGACTGCACCCTACCTCAGTTGCCAGTTCCAAGTAGCAGGTCCTCACATCACCCACCCTTCCATCCACCTGACTTGGCTATAAATTGGGGATTATCACAACTTCCCTCCTCATTCAGTAATTTGCTATAACTGCTCACAAAACTCAGGGAAATGCTTTACATACAGTCACTGGTTTATTATAAAGGATATAATTCAGGAACAGACAAATGAAGGAGATGCATAGGGTAAGATATGAGGAAAGAGTTAGGGAACTCCCACCATCTGCAGTGTGTTCACCAACCTGGAAGTTTTCTGAATTCCATCTTTTAAGGGTTTTATAGGGATTCTGTAAGGTGGGCATGATTGATACAATTGGTGGCCAATGGTGGTTAAGGTCAATCTCCAGTCCCTTTCCCCTCTTTGGAGTGAGGAGGGGAAGGCTGAAAGTTCCAGCCCCCTAATCACCCAGTTGGTTTCCCTGGCACCAACCCCCATCTTCCAAGAGTTACCTTATTAACATAAATTTAAGTATGTCCTAAAGGGGATTTTTTAAAATAAAGACAACCCTACTACCCCTATAACTCAAAAATCCCAACGGCCTTAGGAGCTCTGTGGCAAAGACCAGGACAACAAAATATACATTTCTTATTATATCACAATATGACAAACATGTACCAGTCTCTTCAAATTCCTAAAAGACACAATCTCCTTGCCTTATCAAAGACATAAACTGTATCAGTTATGCCTTTTTATTGTCAGTATTTCTGGTGATTTGCCATGGGAGTGGAGGTGGGTTGCTGATCTGTAGAGACTGCCTCTCTTGGACTAGCCAGTTCTTAGAAAGAGTAAAGCGCTTACGTTTTAGTGTGCCTTCATATGCAAACCAACCAATTCAGTGCCCAGTTCTGAGACCTCCTCCAGGGCCACCATTCCCCTTCCCCAGGGTCAGGTAACCAACAGCTGGGGGCAGTTCCTCTTCTTTAGCCAGAGACCTCTGAAATTATTGAAACTAGCCAATCTCAAACCTGCTTATTCTGCCTGCCTCTTCTGCTCCTTCCCTGAGAAACCACAGCAAAAGTTCTCCCCATGTCATCCTCTAGTTTCCTCTGCCTCCTAACTAACCCCAGTGCTCCCCTGTGTGACCCACATGGCATGGCATGCATTCTTTTGGGAATCAGAACAAACTATTTTTTCAATAGCAGTGGTCTCTGGATCTGTTGGTCTCACCACATCTGAATAAAAATAAACTCTTTATTTTAAAATATTAAAGAGGACATGCTTACTCAATTTGACCTTAAAGTAAGCAAGTATGGCCCAGAAGCCTGGCTTCAGGAATGCCTATGATCAAGTGCCTGTTTTCTGCCATGGAATTGCAAGTTATAAGGACAGATGTACCTATGGTATGGAAACTGGTAGGGTCAAACTTGTCCCGTAGGTAATGTGGAGTTAAGGCATTAGTGCCTTAAGAGAAAAATAGCAAGCCTTTGCATCTTCATGCAGGGGAAGGAGATCACTACACGTCTGCCAGTGTGGCAGACACCCACAGAAGGAACAGTTGTACATTCACTAGGATAACTCCACATCTTTGCAGCCATGTGTTCTAGAAATATGTTATTGAATATTCATAAAGTCAGACTCTCCACATGTTCCCATTTGCCTGCCCCTTTCCGCCACAAACACCATGAGGAATTCCCCGAACATCCTGTATGCTTGTCTCCATATCTTTGTTCATCCTACTTCTAGTCTTGACAGCAATTCCCTCTCCTAGCCATTTTTGCCTATCAGGACTTTCTTTCAAATCCCAGGGCACCTCTGTAGTTAAGCCTGCCCTACAGGCTGCCTAGTCTGAAAGAACTGATTCTTCCCCTTGTCTCTGATACCAATTTCATGTTTCCTTGAGGGACCATGTTTATCTCTGCTTTAGGTAACATCTACTAATAGTGAAGCATTAGGTATATGATAGGCACAATGCTAAATGTTTTACCTGTGTCCTATCACTGAATGTTTATGATAACTTTATGAGGTCTCTTTGAGTCGGACAGAACTGGAGGGCACCTAACAACAACAATGAGGTAGGTATTCCTATCTTCTCTGTTTTACAAGTAAGAAAACAGACATTCTAGAAGGATCTGCAGATTGGCCAAGTCAAATGACAGTGCCTGAGAGCTAGGTGTGGTGGTGCACACCTGTAATCCCAGCCACTCAGGAGGCAGAGGCAGAGGGACTGCAAATTCGAGACCAGAGGGAGTCTGTGTAATTTAGCAAAACCCTTTCTCAAAAAAGAAAGAAAGAGAGAGAGAGAGAGAGAGAGAGAGAGAGAGAGAAAGAGAAAGAGAGAGAAAGGAAAGGAAAGGGAGAATAAAAAAAATGGGACAAGGGTGCAGCTCAGTGGTCTAGCACTTGCAAAGCATGCAAGTGCAAGGCCTTGGGTTCAAGCCCCAGTACCATAAAAAAAAAAAAAAAAAAAAAAGAGCCTGGATTTGAATCTGATTCCTCTGGCACAAAGCCTGTGTTCTTAAATAGATGGTGTTGCCCCTTCCTGGGCTACACATTGCCAATAGGCTACAAATGCCCAGCCATTTGCAACTCTTTTTGCTATGCTTGGCTCAGTGCTTACAAAGAATGGATACAGGATGCTTAATGCCTATTATACTGAACAAATAATTCTAGTTATGTTTGAACATTATAATTTGCAATTGTTTATTCATTGTGCTCTGCCACTTATCTGGTAATAAGTCACTGCCTGCATTCCCCCATGTCGATATAAATTTGCGATAATCCCCAGAAAGAAACAATTTGGCCTCCATTCCATATAAGTAGCTGCCAAGACAAAGACAACTGGTTCGATGGATATTTTAGTGGATGTCTTCCACAGTCAAGACAAGTAGAGAGCCTGGCCCTACAGTGTCTCCAGCACTTCACAACTACTTCACCTGTCCCTAGTCAATCTTTGCACCTGTAAATAAGGATAGTAAGAGGACTTCTTCAAAGGAGTGTTATGAAAATGGTAGGCAATGCAGCTGTTCAAAAACAGGGTCAATCTGGTTTAAGTCCTTGGATGGAAGACCTCCTGGGAATACCAGGTGCTGCAGGCTAGGGAGAAGGACCTGGCAATCCCCTCCAGAAACAATCTGCCACTGAAAACCCTATAAATAGCAGAGAAGCACTGACATAGTGCCAGTCATGGCCCAGTGTCAGACAGTATTTCATTCTGTTGTACATAGGGTCTCTATGATTCAGACACAACTTGATGGCAACTACCACCAACAACAAATACTCAGGGAAAACCACACTTTGTGAGCACCTCTCTGCACAAGGGGGCTCAGCCTAATACACAGTCCTGTCAGTTTAGCACCCAGGGGTACCTCAAACACTGATACAGAATGGAGAAAGGAGAGGGCATTATGGCAACAAGAACTAGTTTCTCTAAGACATAGGAGTTGAGAGGTAAGAAGCTTTCAGATGGTAAAAGGCAACTCTGAGCAGAAGAAATGCAATAAAGAAAGTGTTCCAGGGTCAAGTAATAGGCCAGCCTGGCCATAGGTGTGACTGAAACAATGCTTTTTAAATGTTCTTCCCCAGTGACTCATGGGACATGGACCAGCACAATGATGGAGAGTATATTCAAGAGCAGCAGAGTTAGAATACCAGCTCTGCCAATTCAGAGCATGTGGCCCACAGCAAATCACTCACCTCTGTAGTCTCAGCTTCCTTTTCTGTAGAACAGAATGGATATATCAACATTACTTACAAAAGCACCATGCTGTACAAAGACTAAAGGCTCATTTAATACTAGTGTTTGTTACTGATATGAGCAGGATCTACAAAATGGGGACACTTCTACTTCATAGGAACACTGTAAAGATTCAAGGAGATGACACACTAAGCTCCCAGGACAGTACCTAAAATGCCATAGGTGAGCAATAAATGTGCAGTATTATTGTTGGTAATAGTAATAATATTAATATAACATGCACAAGGCTTAGCAACTAGAGCAGGGATTTCCAAGAAGAGAATACAAAGAGAGAAGTCAACATTAAGGATAATAAGTAGCAGCAGTAACATATTATATGCCAGGCACCTTGGCAACTTTTTTAAAGGCCAGATAGTAAACAGTTTAGGCTTTGTAAGCTATAGAGTCTCTTTAGCAACTAATCAACTTTGTCATTATGATACAAAAATATCCATAGATGATATGCTATAAATGGGAACGTCTGTGTTCCAGTATTCGTAAACAAGCAGCCACAAGATCTGGTCTAAGGGTGGTAGTTTGTTGACCCTCTGGTTTAAGCCATTGAGATTTTAACGTTGTTACTACAGCATAACCTAGACCACACGACCTAATATAACTACTTTGAGGTTGGCGTTTAGCTCAGTTGGTGGAGTGTTGCTCTGCTCTCTCTAAGGCCTTGAGTTCAATTCCCAGCACCACAAAAAATGGGACACACACATGGCAATCCACTCCCAAAGCAATCCCAAAACGATCAGCCATTGAAAACTCTATGAACAGCACAGAAGCACTGACATAGTGTTGGGCATGGTGCAGTGTCGGGAAGTATTTGCTTTCTTGTATATAGGGTCACTATGAGTCAGACCTGACTCAGCCACACCTAACAACAACATTTGACAAAGGGAATATTGTTAAATAGCTGCAGAGAAACAATGACATTTTGAGGTTTCTTTATGAGAATATCTGTTAAAAATGGGACCATGTAAAATTGATTGGGTTCATATTGCTCTTGAATTGGATTGAGTCACATCCATGTGATTCCAATGCCTCAGAAAGAAAGCACACAGTGAATCTTTGGCTAGAAATGCTATTCCATACCTTCCTTACCTGGTTTACCACAATTCATCTTTCATATTTCATACCAAATACTTCTTCCTCCAGGGAGCCCAACCTAGAATTACCTTTCACTCCTGCAGAGCATTTAACCTCTTTTATTCATTATAATTACATTATTGAGATGATTTGACTAATATCTTTCTCTTTCAATGGAGATAAAACTCCAAGAACACCGCGTAAACCATGTCTGGTTTACTCACTGTGGCATCCCTAATACCAAGATCAGTGTTTGGATACATAGCTGGCACTCAAATATTCACTATACTACAAAGTAATTAAGGCAGACTAGTAGTCACCTTTTATTGGTGGCTCATAGTGCTGCAATAACCTATTCAAAGTAAAAAAAAAAATTATGATGTAACAGAAGTACAATTCAACATAGACTTGTTTGACAGCCAAACCCTGTTCTTCAGCAGAATATCCCAATAACTCCCTGGGATCTAGGGACAACATTTGTAGGAAATAGACACCAAAGAAATGATCAACTCAGGAAAATAGTAGAGCAGTATATAGAGAGATGAACAATTACTTTCAAAACAGGAATTCAAAGGGTTTTCCCCCCATTGGTTTACTAAGAGATTCCAAGTGATATTTAACAGATGTCTTTTGTTTGACATGCACACTATTGCAAAATAATTTTTAATTAGTTGCCAGCATATGAGAGAGAGAGAGAGAGAGAGAGAGAGAGAGAGAGAGAGAGACTAACTTTACCCAAAAGTCTGGATTTCTTATTGCTATTCAAGTCAGAAGATCTGGTGACACTGGCCCTTGAGTTCCTAAGAGCAAGAATCAGTTTCAGAGGGAGGCAGCTGCTCTTCAGTTATGATAGTTCCCATTCCTCCATGTTTTCTGGTTAATAAAACTTGCCTGGACCCTGTCACAGTGATATGAGAAACCCCGGGTTTATGGATAATCAGTAGAAGCAATTTAGGGGATCAGGATTTCAAGCTGAGTAGAATACCGAGAGAGAGTAATTATTTAGTTTCTTTTTGGAAGAGATATCAAAAGGAAAAGAAGGAAAGAACAAAGACAGAAAAGAGAGATTATAGTATTGAAATTAGAAGCCAAAATGAAAACATTGAGGACATAGGAGTTTTTACCTCAGTTGTAATTTTATTAATGTCTAAATAAACAGGGGCAGGAAGAAAAAAGCAAAACTAGAGGGCAGTTCTTGACACACATAGTGCTGACAGAGGGAGCATACAAAGAGTAATTCCTCATGGAGTGATCTGACCCAGTATCAAGGGATGCAAGGTTTCTGAATATCAAAGAAGAGTTATCACTGTGCAAAAAATCTAAGCAACAATTTCATCCAGACTTTCTACATCTGGGAGCTGCAATTAAGTGCAAAGACCAGCAAAATACCTTCTAGAAAGGTGTATACCATTTTGCTTGCCAGATGCTGAGAGAACTAAATTTCAGGTCTATCATACAGTTGAGGCTGGCTAGCCAGTGAATTTAATAATCAAGATGCTTTATACCATAATGAAGGAAGGCTGTTTCAGTTCCTGGCAATAAAAGTGCTGGTAAATCCAAAAATGAAAACAAACAAAACTAACCCCAGAATCATGCAGCTGAAAAAGCAGTTAAGTCAAACCAGCCCTACATTAAAATCCTATACCACTTTTTAGCTCTCTGACTTTGGAATATTTGCTTTTCTGAGAGTCAGCTTTCTCACCTGTAGAATGGGGACAGTACCATCTACTCTGCAGAACTCTTAACAAATTTTGCTAGCACAGGGTGTGTAAAATGTATAGCATACAAGCTGCTTTCTCAGCCTTTTCAATTCCCTAAAATAAGCACAGAAAGATTAATTATTTGCATTAAATCTTGTTGTCTTTACTTTTGGAAGTATTAGGATATATATACATATATGTGTGTGTGTATGTGTGTGTGTGTGTGTGTGTGTGTGTGTATGTATGTATATGGATATACATATATATATTATGATTTAAAATGTAATTAGAACACTCATTGAGTTTCAGGGAGGACATTGTCTTTCTCCAGAACCAAGGTATATTACTTCAAAGACATACCTGGCTTATCTAAATCTATATACAGAAAACATACAAATTATAAATACTCCTATGACTTAAGTTACTTATATTTTATTTTAATTTTCAAAAACCAAATGCTCCAACTTTCAAAGATCCAAAAGTCAAGGAAGTTAAATATGTTTTCCTTTTCAAGCAAGTTATTACATCTTACAACCAAACTTTGAATACTGTTTATCCTTTGCATGTTTAATTAAACTCTTAAATTTAATTCAGAAAGTCTCATTAAACATGTCTCCTTAGAAGATTACTTTAGCAAAGCTTATATATATATATATATTTATGTATGTGTGTATGTATGTACGTACATACGTATGTATGTATGTATGTATGTGTAGGTGTTAATATAAACAAAGGGTTTTACTTCAAGTTTTTCCTCAAGGAAACTGCAATGTTCAAGGCTCACTCTGCCCACGAGTTCTAATTCCTCCCTCCCTATAACAACAGAAAACATAAAAAATGCTGCCACATGTGCATGACTACAATCCATATCATCTCCACAGACTCTACCTGCATCTCAGCCCAATCTCAGAGCCAAGACACATCATTGCACAGCAACCAAGTGACAATGACTTCTCATGACTGTTTTGGTTCTGCCACTCAGTAACATCCCAGTTCTCAAAAATAAATCTATAATGGCAGAAACATAGAAAGTAACTTATTGTTCATTTACAGAGGAATGATTCACTTAAGCATGGTGTGAAGAATAATGAAAAGTAGTAACTGTGAGGCAGGTCCATGTGTACTGACACAGAAGTACCTCTAAGACCTAGGAGAAGAGAAGGGTAAGTTATTCCATTTCACATCCAAAATGATCTCATTATGTTGGGAGAATATCTACCACGGAAACCCAAAACTCTACACACATATACAGTTTGTAACTAATCTGCAAGGATATTCTCCCAAATGATAAAGGTGAGGACCCCTGGAAAAGGACACAAGTACAGTGTGCTTCAAAAGAGCTAAGGTGAATTTATTCTACATTTATTTTTTAAATTTTCCACAAAAATGTATTTTTACGTTACTTTATAATTTAAAAGTAAACTTAAAAAGCTATTAGTAACTTAAAGATATGTTATTTAATGTAAAGAAAGAAGACTAGTTGCCTCATTGGACCCTTTCAGATTGCAGTGAGTAGAAACAAATTCAGGTTTTGCCAGGTGATGAAAGCTTACTAGGTAGGGGGAGGCGAAGGAGGCCTAGAAAATTGTGACCAAAGGTATACCTAGGAATTAGGAAAAATAGAAACTCCCTTTCTGATTTTCCAGGAGATCAGGTGGTTCAGGGCCTAAGTCAAAAGGTCCATCAGTCTTAAATTCATTCTCTCTTTTGCCACTGCTTCTGTGGCTATTGCCAATACCTTCCTTTCTCTCCATTGTATGGCTTCTGTTTTTTCTTGGTTCTGCTGCCCCACGACTTCTAAGTGCCTCCTCTTTGCCCTTCTCTCCACTTTTCCACCACCTTAGAGGCTTTGTGTCTTCATATTTCAAGTTCAAATACTCCAAGAAAACATAAAGCATATTTGTAAGAATTCATCTACCATTTAAACATATTTCTTATTTAATCCTTAGAAAAGCTCTCTATAATTTAAGGGGATAAGTGACTTGCCTATCTAGTTATTCCAACATAAAACCTCAGAATGTATCCTTGAATCCTCTCTTTTCTCAACCCTTCCATCTCCAATTCCTCTACACTCGATGATAACTATTTGCTATGGTCTGAGTGTCTGTCCACCATAGTTGTTGGTATCCTACTCTCCAGGGTGATGGTATATGGGAGTGGGCCCTTTGAGAGGTGATTAGGTCATGAGTGTGGAACCCTTATAACTGGGATTGTTGTTGTTGCTGCTGGTAGGTGCCGTTGAGTCAGTATCCGACTCATAGCAACCCTACATACAACAGGGGAAACACTGTTGTCAGTACTTCTCTGCTGTTCATAGAGTTTTCAAATGTGGGTTGATTTTTGGGAGTGGGTTGCCGGGTCCTTCTCCCAAGCCTACAGCACCTGGTGTTCCCAGGCAGTCTCCCATCCAAGTACTAACCAGGCCTGACCCTGCTTAGTTTCCAAGATCTGACAGGATTGGATGCCACAGAGCTATGGCTGCAGGCTATAACTGGGATTAGTGCTTTATAAAAGAGACTTAAAGAGCTAGCTAATCCCTTTGATCATGTAAGATACAGGGAGAAGGCCCTTTCTATGGACCAGAAAGTTGGTTTTCATCAGACACTTTGATCTTGAACTTCCCAGCCTCCAGTACTGTGACAAATAAATTTCTGTTGCTTATAAGCCACCCAGTTATGGGATTTTCTTATAACAATCTGAATGTGCTTCTAAGCCACCATCCCTCCAAAACACATATCAAAGCCATCCTCTTCTCTCCAGGTCTGCACCATCATCAAGTCTAGGCTACTATCACTCCTCACCAGGACGTGTGCAGTGGCTTCACCCTAGTCCATATACTGCAGAGCAGTCTTCTAGGAATGCAAATGAGACCTTCCATTGCCATGCTTAAACCCCTCCAGTGGCTTTCCACTGTACTATACATACAATCCTAGGTCCTTGCGGTGGCCAACAACACCCTCTGTGGCCTGGCCTCGCCAAGCGCACCTTCTCCCATGCCCCTAACTCACACCATACTTGGTTGCTCTGGTTTCCTTTTTTTTTCTGTGTCCCATCAAGCTCACTCCTGCCTAATACTCTGGTGCTTGCACTTCCCTCTAGCTGGAATTGTATTGGATTTATCACACATAGCATTAAGTGTAACTTTAATATTTGTTTTCTCCCCACTTCCACCCCCAACATACACTTGCAACATACTAGAATGTAAGTACCATGCAAGCAGGAATTTTTGCCTCTGTGTTCATTTTCTCTGTTAGGATAATACCTGGTTTGTTGGTGATACCAATTAATATTTACTGAATGAATAAAAGAACGAACAAATTTTCAGTTGACACAGAGCTAAAGAGATACAGATTTGGACTCTAAACCAGACTTGTTTCTGACCCCCAAAACATATGAACTTAACACCTGCGCTATGCAGTCCCATATTCTCATCCTGTCATCTCTCTTACATACTTCTCTTACACACTTAGAAACACACATACACTTCAAACAGAGCACTCCAGACAATGAATTACTCATTATTTCTTGGACAGGTTTTACACTTTTTTTACTCTCTACTTTTTCCATCCTTGTAAACACTGTTCATTTGTAGGGTCTAAATGAAATGTTCCTGCCTCTGTAATGCCTGTCTTGATTTTCTCCCTCACAGACACACTAAACCTGTATTATTTCTGCCTGTTTTATGGAACTTATTCTATATTGTTATTTTTGGTTCTGGGTCTACTCATGGAGCAAGCTCAGGAACAAGTGCATTTTGCCTAATTTACCCTGGGGTTTCTCAGTTAATATGTATTATAGATGATTGTTAAAATTAATTCTAACTATAACCACATTGCATGTATAAAGGTTTTATAAAATAAGAAAGCCCATTAGAATCAAGTACTACCAACCACAAAGGAATAACTTGAGGATTATTTGACATTACAAATGGGTTTGGCATCTTTCAGTGTTTAATAAATGTGATATGATATTATTTTAATCCTGATGATATATAAGACTTCCTATTGGCAAAATGTGTTAAATTGTATTAATGCCATTAGTGATGTCATTCTACTGATTTTTCCAATTATAAGCTCTTTAATTATGTTAGCCATCAGTAAAAAGTATTAGTTTGGCAGTAAAAATAAAATCTATGACTTTAGAAATGTTCCTAACTTGAATTGCAAATTCAAGCTTATAGTTAGTACAATGCTCAAAATAAAGGCTTTATGTAAGAATGTATCTCTAAAGCACTAGCATTGTGGCAAAGTATCATAATGATGAAAATACTTGTAAAGCTACATTCACTTTTCCACAGTAATTAGTCACATGTAATGTCTTCCCGGGCTTTGAAAACTTCACAAACTTTGTCAAGATTCTTTGATATAAACCCACACCTACAATAGCTAAGTCTGTAGCTGTGCCACTGTAGTGTCCGATTCCATCAGATCTTGGAAGCTAAGCAGGGTCAGGCATGGTTAGTAGTTGGAGAGGAGACCACCCGGGAACACCAGATGCTACACGCTTGGGAGAAGGACCCAACAACTTACTCCCAAAAAGCAACAAGCCATTGAAAACCCTATGAATAGCAGAGAAACACAACAATAGTGTTTCATCTCTTTTACATAGGGTGGATATGAGTCCGACATGGACTCAAGGGCACCTAACAATAGCTAAAGAAAGGAAACTGAACACAATTACACATTGCAGAGGGCTGGGGTCTAGCTCAGTTGGTAGACTACCACTCTACACTGTCTGAAGCCCCAGGTTTGATCCCTAGCACTGCAAAAGTGGGAGAAGGACCTGGCAACTCACTCTTGAAACAATCCCAAAACAATGTGCCATTGGAATCCCTATGAATAGCAGAATAGAACTGATGCAGTGCCAGGCATGGCACAAGGGGGTGTTTCATTCTGTTGTACATAGGGCCGCTATGAGTCAGACCCCACTCAATAGCACCTAACAACAAATTGCAGGAAGAAAAAACAAAAGATGGCTCTACCCTCAAGAATCTCAGAGTCAAGTTAGAGAACAATTCTAGGGACGCAGTGTTATGTATTGTGCTAAAGGAGAGCAGACAGAATGACAAAGTACACTTTATACCATGATTATAACCACCAGAAGTCTGCCAGGATCTAAAAATATGTGGAGAAATAAAGGTGAGAAATATGTCCAAAAACAAGGGAAAGAATGAGAAATAAGCTTGCTAGGAATTTATCTATACAAGTTCCATAACTAAAGGAATATTTTCAAATCTCTTTTACCTTAATTCTTTCTCTAACCTTACATAAATTAATGAACATCCTTCTCTTTTTTATGTTTGCAAATCTACTCCATGTTACATTAAGATATCATGATCATAGCTTTACTCTATTTCACCCAACATATGGTATTACTTTGAAATTCACTTTTTAGAGGAAGAATAGGAAAAATTGACTTCTCTTCTAGACTGGGATTTAGATAAACTCAATTTACAAAACACACACTGGCACATTCCAACAAGTTCATAGTGAATGCGTTTCAGCAAAGAAAAAGAATTTAAAAAAATATAAAATTAGCAAGGCCTTACTACCTATATTTAATCCTTCATGTACTTTCTCTTTCTAAAATATGTAAAATAAATATTTTAAAATTCTTCGAGTCAAACTAATGTTTTACTAATCAGAAAACACCTGGATTGTAAGATTAATGGAAGAATCCAAAGAGGCAAAATAAAGTTTTCTACACTTCTGATTTGAGAATAAGACAGAAATTAGATCTGCTGATGACTGATACTCACAAATGTGGGTCAAAGAAATGATGTCAAGCAAAATCGTGTGACTGTCATCAGTGCCTGGCAGCCCAGGCCATTTCCAGGGACGTTATCAGGAATTGACCCTGACTAAATGGAATGAGTCATCAGCAAGTCCCTAACATCAGCCAGCTGCAAAGTCTTACAATGACTGGCTAGACTGAAAAAAAGATTTCCAAAAGCTTCAACATAAAAAGCTTCCCTATCAGATTTCTCAATGCTTTTTTCTAGGTCTTTTATATCCAAATTACCCCCTCATAAAACAAAGACAGAAAAGCTACAAAAAGTTAAGGCTTTTTCCTTCTAAAAGTGTACTTTAGTTGATTCTATAAAAGGTCTGAAATCATCTTTACAGTCACCGCCATGTTTAAAATAATTTAGCAGCAACAACATCTGTATAAATGAAGACATAAATTCCCAGGGTAGGTGGGAAACATCTTGTGTTTTACCCATGATCACTGGGAAAGAAATTCAAAAGAGTCCATGCAGGGAATTGATTCATTTGTTTTTATTTTGGTTTTGATGCTTTATTATATAAATATCAAGCATGTACAAAAGTAGTGAAAATTATATAATGAACCTTATGTACCCATTTCACAACTTTAACAAATACCTCCTCATGGCTATTCTTGTTTCTCTATTACCCCACTTTTCTTCACCATCCCCCTAAATATTTTAAATGAAATATCAGATGTTACTTCATTTCATCCATAGGTAGTTTCCCCCACATTTGTCAGCTTGTCATGCTGTGAAGACTTGCGTGTTCCTGTGATGCTGAAAACTATGCCACCAGTATTTCAGATACTAACAGGACCAGCTATGGTAGACAGGTTTCAGCTAAGCTTCCAGACTAAGACAGACTATGGAGAAGTATGTGGCAGCCCACTCCTGAAACAATTAGCCACTGAAACCCTATGAATAGCAAAGAAGCACTGTCAAATAATAGTGCTGGAAAATGAGCTCTCCAGGCTGAAAGGCATTCAAGAAACGATTGGGGAAGAGTTGCCTCCTCAAAATAGAGTCAACCTTAAAAACAGGAATGGAATAAGGCCCAGGGACCTCTTTTTGGTGATGGGGCATGACTCAAAATGAGAAGGAACATAGTGGCTCAAACATGAACATAGTGGCTCAAACATAAAAAGATCATATGCATGGCACAACGGTAGGTAGTGTTTTGTTCTGCTGTACATAGGGTCGCTATGAGTCAGATCTGACTCAACAACACTCAACAACAACATAGTTTAGCATACATCTTTATAAGACAAAGAGTCTTTTTATTAAAAATAAGTCCATAATCACACCTTAGAAAAATTTACCAATGATTTCTTAATATCATCAGTTCAACCTGCAAATTACCCAGTTGGCTCGCAATTTTACTATTTTGTTTATTTGAATCAGGATGATAATAAGGTCTATACATTATAACTAGGTAATATGACTTTAAGGCTTTTTAATCTATAGGTTCCTTCTCTATCTATTTCCTTGAAAAAAAAAATTTTTTAAAAACAACCTATTTCCTGTGATAGGGAATATCCCACAATAGGGAGCTTGTTCAAATATTCACTTGCTTTAACTTGCTCGTCACACACATCTGCTTAGAATAACAATACCCACACTATTAGTAATAATATAATTACTCAGAAATGTTTTGAATTTTTTACAGTTCTTTTTGTCCTGGATTATATCCCACTAGAGATATAAACTCAGAGTACTCTGCTTTTTGGAATAGATCTTTTTGGGTGGTTATTCTATCATTGAAACAACAAAGATACGATTGTTTAATTTTTCTTTTTAACTTTTGAGGAACTGCTTTCAGGATTTAATTCTGCTTTCTAGTTACATGAAATATTTTTATGATTCCAAAGACGAACCTACAAAATAAAGAACATTCAAAAAGTCTAGATTCTCTGTCTACTCTCTCCGATGGCTTCCAATATTCATTTACTAATTTCATGATTTTCCTATCATTTTAAAAAAATACAAGCTAATACATACATTCATAGACATGTATTTACAATCTCTCAATCCTTTAGATATATAGGAGCATGATTTAAACTCCTAATCACCTTCTATTTTTGTCATTTGACAACATGTCCTAGAGATCCCTCCATATCAAACTGCGGATACAGTTCTTCTTTTGCAAAACTACATATTACTCCATTTTATGGATCACAATGGTTTATTCAGTCACACCTATCCTGGTATATGTCTTGGTTGTTTCCAGTCATTTGCTATAGTAAATCAGGTTATAAAATCTTGGATGTTTTGGGGGGTTTGCCAGTTACCCTCGAGATCTATTTCTAGAATTGAGATTACAAGTGGAAGGTAAACACATGGAATTTTGTAGATGTTGCCAAATTCTCCTCTGAGAAGAAATAAACCATTTTGCATTACTACCAGAATTATTAAAGAGGTAGTTTTCCCCAGGGTCTTGCCAACAGATAATATTTAAACTTTTGGACTTTTGCCATTGTAATATGTGAAAAATGACTCTTGATGCAGTTTTACTGTTCATTTCTTTTATCATGTGTAGTTTTAATGTGCATTTCTCTTATTGGATTGAGCATTACAAATCAGGTACCTTTTACATTTATTTCTCTGTACTGATTACATACCAGCCTCACTCTTTTATAGAGCTGTTAGCCCTTTTGTTCTCTATTTTTAAAGCCTTTGTTAGAAATATAAACTCTTTATCTATAGCAAAACTTGCAAATCTATTTTCCAAGTTGCTATTTGTTTTCTTCATTTGGTGTCATCAAATTGATCATTTTTATACATTATTGTTACCAGGTTTTGATCACAGTTAGGGAAGTTTTCCCCACACCTAAGTTACAGAGGAATTAATCCAGGCTGTCTCCTAGCACTAACATTAAAATCTTCACTAAGATTCAACATCTCCAGTGACAGAAGACAATAATAGTTCATTAACAGATCCAGCAAATATTTCTGAAGTTCCTATTTTGTGTCAGGTATTGCTCTCAGAGCTTGTATGCTCCAGTGATAAAGTCAAAAGACCCTTTTCTTCTTGAGACTTATACTACATTAAGTTCTTTACAAATATCAGTCAATAAAAAGGTAAAAATAAATATTCAAGCATAGACAGTAATGAAATCCCCAGCTATACTACAATGTCCCTCAAGAATGAGAATATACTTTTGTGTCCTCCACAACCTTCATTAGAGCTTATCCAAGAAAGCACCCTTGGAAATTCATGGGTTGGTAAGTAAAAAAAGGCTCCAAGTCGCAAAAACAGTTCTTCTTTTCATCATCAACTTTCATGGACTTACCCAGAGGCCCTACTATATGCCTACAGTCTTGGTGGGCTTGTTCTATCAGATAACCAACAGTCCACTAATTCTACCTTCTGTGAATCAATCTTGGTGCATACTGAAGGGCAAAATGAACTACAGATAATCCTTAAACTTTCTTCAATAATTATGAGTGATAATATTGATATCATTTATTTATTGCCTATTTCTATATCCCCAGTGCCTAGCACCAAGCCTAATACCTACCAAGTATCTTAGAAATAACTTACTGGAGATTCAACAAAATAGTTACCAAAATGATACTGTATGCCCAATTTCCATATCTAAGCATTCTGTCTCTCTCATGTGTACACACACACACACACACACACACACAGAGAGAGAGAGAGAGAGAGAGAGAGAGAGAGAGAACAAAATGCAAATGTAGTCTAAATTTTTCCAAATTAAATATTTAAAATTAATGTAGTTAGTTAATGTACCAAGTGTACTTTTTTACTGTAGATGGGAGTGAGGTTGAAGAGTTAACAAATCCTCAGTTCACTTTCTCAGAGACAGGTGGGTCTCTGGCAGCCCCAAGCAGTTCCATGTCCATGCCTGGTCACACCTTTCCCTGCTCCCTCTACTGTTCTCAGGAGAGCTGCAAAGGTTGTCATCACTATGGAGAAAGTTGACCCTTTCAGTCAAGCACTAGGCTAAAGAGTCACACTCAGCAAATAAGGAGTTGGGCCCTTTCTTTTCCCTCACATGTGGCCAGATCTTAAAGACATAAGTTACAATCTCTTCAGTTTCAAATTAACAAGTGCCAAGTAATACTGAAGGAACCAATCGTTGTTCTGTTATAGTTACAAGAATGTAAGAAATCACCTACATTTGAAAATAAAACCAAACTCCTAGGGCTAAAATGATCCTCATCTGAACAACTTATTACCTCAAGTTATATTTCCTTTTTAAACAATACAGGAGGAGCGAACAATATGTCTATATGGAATAAATATCTGTGTTTAAAGAGAAAAGTTCATATAAAAAGGGTAAAACATTCTAGCAGAAACCCTAATATTTACCTTTACTCTTTATATTTTAGTTTGCTGTGTAAACATATATAAGGAGCCCTAAGTGGGCTGGGGTTTAGCTCAGTTGGTAGAGCACCTACCGTGCACTCTGAGGACCTGGGTTCAATCCCCAGCACCTGCAGAAATGGGAGAAGAATGTGGCAATCCACTCCTGAAAATAATCCAGAAACAATTAGCCATTGAAAACCTCATGAGGGTCACTGTGAGTTGGACCCAACTCAACAATGGCACCTAAAAACAACAGCAACTACAGCAAATGTTAGCCTTCTTCCAGAGGGACACAGGCAAGGGTTACATTATGTAGAGAACATAACCACGATGTAAATTGGTTATTTCCAAACAATGGCCCCACAAAAGAAAAAAAAACTGGATAGAATTACTTAATAAATTCTGTTACAAAATTCACTTAAAAAAAAAAAAGAAAGAAATGTGAAATTGGGGGTCATTAAGAGTTTTGTTGGATTTCCTTCCTCCTAATTCTGTCATCTCTTTCTTAAAGTGGCCTCTCAGCTTCCCACAGACACGACAGAGATACCTACATTTCTTCTTGCAAAACATTTACCAGTAAGTAACACTTACCAGTGGATGTGTATTTTCTCTTAGACAAATGGTTAACTGGATATTGTCATTTCCAGTCACAGTTTATTATAGGCAAGTCCTTTTTCAAATAGAACTATACTCAAAAAAAAAAAAAAAATACTGATGATCTACTACTTTTCTTTCCAAGAAAATAAATAGCTTTGATCCTACATCTCTATACCCCAAAACAATGGATGCAGATGAAGAAGAGATTTAATGTAGAAATTAAAATGACTCAGTTATCTTAATCATACATTTGGTCACATAGGTCAAATAATATCCCAACGAGTTCAAACAGAAAGGCCAAATTCTTTTGTTTCATTAGAAAAACAAGTTACTCAAAATAAGCTGACAATGGCTAAGGCTTGGAAAGTTTTTGATTAAAAAAGAATTTTTGTCAGAACACATATAATGAGATGTGAGTTGTAGTAACAACATAAAATTGAAAGCAGAATTACATACAAAAAGAGTACTGTAAAATATCATTATTGTAGTACAATGGAAAATAAGGTGTTTGTGGTTTTACTCCATAAATTCTGTGTTGTCTGCTCATACATATTCCTTCTTGGCCTCCCTCTGAATAGCCATTCTGATTTCCAAGCCCTTCTGTACCAGATTCATTTGTGGTGGAGGAACCCCCACCATCAACATCTCCTAGGCTCTACTTTCTTCCTCCGTTTTATTGGCTTTTCAGGACTAATTCATGTGCACGCATCACACTGGTGTTCCATTACAGGGCAGACAATGAATTTTCCTAATCCATTTAGTGTGCTGACAGAGCCATGTTCACAATTTATAGAATTTCCTTTTAGACATCTACCTATTTCACAGTTCATTAGGATTCAAACTGAACACCTGTGTTTATAAAGTCTGAATCAATTTTATCCTAACAAGGTGTTAAATAAGCCATTCTCTGAAAGCCTGAACAACAATAACATAAAACGTACTAGACTCTTGACCTATGAAACAAAATGAGATCAGCAGCTATCTGCACCATCACGTCATAGTCCAAAAATTGCCATAGAATAATCATAAAAAGCTTTTACAAACTTGGGATGCTCCCTTGCATCACATTTTAATTCCTTCATCACAGGTCTTTCATATTTTACCTTAGGAAAGCAACAACATGCATAAAGCTACCTTGCAAAGTTCACCAGGACAGTTAAAATCTGCAAAACAGCTAAAAAGCTTAGCAAGTCAGATGTGGCCCCTTTTAACCGATTGTTTCACTAGATACATAAGGGGCATTTTCAGCATTCTGAGGCTCACAAAGCCTGACCTTGGGTCATTTTTATGTCGCATCGAAGTTTTCACATCATTAATAAAGGGAGACTCAAAACAAAGCCCACAGACATCAGGCGGGTGGAACATGTGTAGTTTGGCACTGCATCATCCATACTCTGGAAGTGGAAAGGGAAAAAAATGAAATGCACATAGCAGAGGTGGTGACCCCTATAATGACTGTGGTTCCTAACCTTTTTTTTCCTACTGGTAATAAACCATTTTTCAGACCTCCCAATTGTGACCACCATCATAGTTACTACTTCGCAGGTTTATGTCTTTTTCTTGCAGTTAAAAGTGTTATCAATAAAAATTTCCAAGGATGCCTTTCCCCATCAAATAAAAACATTTTAAAATGTGAAACCAATAAGGGCATTGGAGTGGAAAAATACAAATGACACAAGGGCTTTCTTTTGTATGTTTTTTCACCAGCTCCCTTAATTTATTAATTTTAAAGACATTCCTTGTAAGTCTTAAAATTGAGACAATGCTCCCTAAATGGCAATCTGGTAATGTGACAGTCTTAAAAGTTGGTTTTGTTGTATGCCTCTAACTTTTAAAAAGTACCTCAGTTTTAAATACATTGATTATAAAGGCAGTAAAAAAAATCCATCTCAAAGAAAACCTTAAATATTATCCTTTGAAGGCCAACCTGAAGTGATTACAAAGATGGCTTGCCTGTCAACTATGGCAGAAGGTGAAAAGAAAGCCTGAAATTATTTTTTAACAGTAAATTCCAGATGCCATGGCACACACCTGTAATCCCAGTGACCCAGGAGGCTGAGGCAGGAGGAGCACAAATTACAGGCCAGAGGTGCCTATACAATTTAGTGAAATCCTGTCTCAAGATAAAAAATAAAAAAGAGGTCAGGATACAGGTCAGTGGTAGGGTGCTTGCCTAGCATGTATAAGGCTGTGGGTTCAAACCCCAAGTATTGGAAACAACAACAACAACAAAAAAAAAAAACAAGCAAAGGATCCCTCTTCAAAAATCCCACCTTTATAAACTATGGTAAATATGATTTTCATCTATCTAAAAAGAAAAATCTTTTGCTGCAAATCTGTGGATCCAGAAGAAAGAGCAGTTCCTAAAGTTGTTCGCAAGTTCCTAAAGCAGTTCCTAAATTATTTGCAAGGCCCCACGGGGAAGCTATCTAGTCCCACAGTCCCTAGATGCCACACAGCATTCTTAACTCCCTGTCATGGTGACCTTTATGCCCGTAAGTTGCAGCTTCACCATGAAGTGGGGCAGACAGCCCCTCTCAATGCAAAAAGACTGGGGAACAAGGACAAAAAAGACTTCCTTTTCTCCATGTAACAACATTTCATTGTCAAAAGCGTGGTTTTTATGATTCATCTTGCTAACTGGCAGCCCAAGCTTGCTCCCTGGTCATGTTATCACACTGAGTCATCCATGAGTCAGAGAGTGAGAAAAGCTGCCACAGGCTCAAAAAACACCTCCTTCCCTACCAGCACCTTACACGAGCTCCCTGAAATGATCACGCCATTTTTGTTAAAAATTCTTTTTTATAACATAATGGAATTTTATTCAGTCATAATAACCAAATTATGTCATTTACAAGAAAATGGATGGAACTGAATATTATTATTTGAGGCAAAGTAAGCTAGAACCCCTGTAGCATGTATGCTCTGATGCTAAAAGCTATGCTACTGGTATCACAGATACCAGCAGGGTTATTCATGGTGGACAGGTTTCAGCTGAGCTTCCAGACTAAGACAGACTAGGGAGGACATGGCTAACCAACTCCTTAAACAATTAGCCACTGAAAACACTATGAATAGCAAAGAAATGCTGTCAGATACAGCTGGAAAATGAGCCCCCCGGGTTAGAAGGCACTCAGAAGACGACTGGGAAGAGTTGCCTCCTCAATGTAGAGTCAACCTTACTGATGGGAATGGCGTGAAGCCCCAGTGACCTCCATTTGCGGATGTGGCATGACTCAAAATGAGAAGGAACAACTGTAAACATCCATTAATAATTGAAATGTGGAAGGTATGTAGTATGAATATAGGAAAATTAGAAATTGTCAAAAGGGAAATGGAGCACATAAACATCAAAAACATCAACATCCTAGGCATCAGTGAGCTAAAATGGACCAGCATGGACGATTTAGAATCAGAGAATCATATGGTCTCCTATTCCAGGAATGACACATTAAAGAGAAATAGGGTTGTATTCATCATTTAAAAAGACATCTCAGGATTTGTCCTGAAGTATAATGCTGTCAGTGATAGAATAATATCCATACGCCTACAATGAAAGCTACTTAATATGACTATTATTCAAATTTACACACCCACCACGATGGCTACAAATGAAGATAGAGAAGATTTTTACCAGCTTCTGGAATCTGAAATAGATCAAATATGCAATCACAAAGTACAGATAATTATTGGTGACTGGAATACAAAAGTTGGAAACAAAGAAGGCTCAGTAGTTGGAAAATATGGCCTTAGTGACAGAAACAATGCTGGAGGATCACATGATAGAATTTTGTCAGGCCACTGACCTTTTCATTTCAAATACAGTTTTTTCACCAACATAAACAGCAACTATACACATGGAATTTACCAGATGGAACACGCAGGAACCAAACTGGCTACATTTGTAGAAAAAGATGACAGAAAAGCTCAATATCAAAAGTCAGAATAAGACCAGGTGCTGATTGTGGATCAGACCATCAACATATGCAGGTTCAAACTGAAACTGAAGAAAATTAGAATAAGTATACATGAGCCAAGGTATAACCTTGAGTATATCCCACCTGAGTTCAGAGAACACTTCAAGAATAGGTTTGATGGGTTAGACACTAATGATTGAAAATCAGACAAGCTGTGTCATGACATCAAAGACATCCTGCATGAGGAAAGCAAAAAGATTATTAAAAAACAGAAAAAAGAAAAAAATTATATGTCAAAAGAGACTCTGAATCTTACCCCTGAGTGTCCAGGAAGCTAAATTCAAAGGAAGACATGATGAAGTTAAAGAACTAAACATAAGATTTCAAAAGGCAACTCAAGAAGACAAAATCAAATATTATAATGATATATGCAAAGAGCTAGAGATAAAAACCAAAAGGGAAGAACATGCTCTTTGTTTCTCAAGCTTAAGGAGTGAAGAAAACATTCAAGCCTCCAATGGCAATAGTGAAGGATTCTACAGGGAAAATGTTAAACGATACAGGAAACATCAAAAAAAGATGGAAGGAATACACAGAGCCATTATACCAAAGAGAATCGGTGGATGACCAACCATTTTAAGAAGTTGCATATGATGAGGAACCAGTGGTACCGAAGGAAGAAGTGGAAGCTGCCTCAAAGGAAATGGCAAAACTCGAGGCTCCAGGAATTGATGGAATACCAATAGAGATGTTTCAACAAACAGATGCTATACAGCAAGTGCTTACTTTTTTGTGCCAAGAGATTCAGAAAGCAGCTACCTGACCAAATAACCAGAAGAGATCCACATTTGTGCCTTTCCCAAGAAAGGAGATCCAATTGAATGTGGAAATTATCAAATGATATCATTAATATCACACACAAGTAAAATTTTGCTAAAGATCTTTAAAAGCGACTATAGCATTTCAGAGACAGGGAACTGCCAGAAACTGAAGCCAGATTCTGAAGAGGGTGTAGAACCAGGGATATCATTGCTGGATATTAACCAAAAGCAGAGAATACCAGAAAGATGTCTGCCTATGTTTTATTGACTATGCAAAGACATTTGACTGTGTGGATCATAGTAAATTATGGATAACATTGTGAAGAATGGGAATACCAGAGCACTTAGTTGTTCTCATGAGGAATCTATACAGGAACCAGGAGGCAGTCATTCAAACAGAACAAAGAAACACTGCCTGGTTTAAAGTCAAAAAAAAGTGTGTGTCAGAGCTGTTTCCTTTCACTGTACCTCTTCAATCTCTATGCTGAGAAAATAATCTGAGAAACTAGACTTTATGAAGAAGAATGCTACGTCATGAATTGGAGGAAGACTCATTAACAATCTGCAGATGACACAACTCTGCTTGCTGAAAATGAAGAGGATTTGAAAGATTTATGGATGAAGATCAAAGAACACAGCCTTCAGTATGGACTGTGCCTCAACTTCAGCAAAACAAAAATCCTTACAACTGGGTCAGTACTCAGCTTCATGATAATTGGAGAAAAGATTGAGGTTGTCCAAGGTTTTGCTTTACTTGGTTCTACAACCAACACCCACGGAAACAGCAGTTAAGAAATCAAAAGATGCATTGCACTGGGAAAACCTGTTGTCAAAGACCTCTTTAAAGTGCTGAAAAGTAAAGATGTTACATTGAATACAAAAGTGTGCCTGACTCTTGCCATGGTATTTTCAGTTACATCATATGGTTGTGAGGGCTGATAGTTGAATAAGAGAGACAGGAAAAGAATTGATGCTTTTAAATTATGGTGCTAGAAACAAATACTGAATATACCATGGGCTACCAAAACAACCAAAAGATCTGTCCTACAAGAAGTGCAACCAGAGTGATCCTTGGAAGCAAGGATGGCTAGACTGTGTCTGCCCTATTTTGGCCATGTCAAGAGGGACTAATCCTTGGAGAAGGACATCATGTTTTGGAGACTGGCAGGACATTGAAGAAAAGAAAGACCCTCAACTAGATGAATTAACACAGTATCTGCAAAATGGGCTTAAACATAAAAAAGGTCATGTGCCTGGCACAGAACTGGGGGGTATTTTGTTCTGTTGCACATAGGGTTGCTATGAGTTGGACCCAACTTACCTGTCCCTAACAACAACAAAAGCCAGACCCAGAAATGTAAATATTGTATGTTCTCTCTCATATGTGAAAAATAGGTCTATGAAAGAAAGAAAGAGGAAGGGAGGCAGGGAGGGAGGGAAGAAAGGAGGAAGGAGGGAAGGAGGGAAGGAAAGAAGGAAGGAAGGAAAAATATGTATGTAAGATTGGAAAATATAAGGGGATATATGTGGAAGGAGGAGGGAAATAGCCGAGGAGTGGGAGCAACATGAGCATTATTAATAAGGGGGTAAATATGAGCACAGTACATGATATAATCTTATGGAAATGCAATATTGAAACTCATTGTATGATGTTGTTGTTGTTCTTGCTCTTGTTAGGTACCATCAAGTTGAATCTAACTCATAGTGACTCTCATAGGGTTTTAAATGGCTGATTGTTTCAGGATTGTTTTCAAGAGTGGATTACCACATTCTTCTCCTATTTTTGCACTGCTGGGGATCAAACCCAGGCCCTCAGAGAGTGCACAGCAGGTGCCCTACTAACTGACCTCAACCCTAGTACACTAATTTAATATTTTTTAAATCCTTTTATTTTTCTTAGCAGTACTAGGAGTTTGAACTCAGGGTATGATGCATGCTAAGCAAGTACTCTGCCACTTTGCCCCTCCAGCCTCTTTTCTTGGCTTTTATTTTGATACAGGGTCTCACTAAATTACACAGGCTGCCTCTTGCCTGGAACTTGCAATCCTCCTGCCTCAGCCTCATGAGTCATTGGGATTACAGATATGCACCATAAAGCATAGGAAAAAAAGAAGAAAAAGAAAGACAAGGAAAGGAAATCTACTTTTTTTTACATTACAAATGTATAGCATGTGTATCACAGAAAATATAAACAGCACTTTGGGGCCAGCCATGGTGACACATGCCTATAATCCCAGGAACTGGGGAAGGAGAAGCAGGAGGATGGTGAGTTCAAAGCCAGAATTGCCTGTATAACTTAATGAGACCCTGACTCAAAATAAAAAATAAAAATGGGCTAGGGGTGCAGCCCAGTAGCAGAGCACAGGCAAAGTATGTGTGAGGCCCTGGGTTCAATACTCAAGTACCACAAAATAAACAAACAAACAAACAGCACCTTGGGTCTCCACTTCTGAGAACCCAGTAATAAACTACTGTCAGTACTTTTACTTTTTTATATATAATATGCATGCACGTATGAATGTATATGTCTACATATGTGCATATATATAATCATAAACTGCTTTAAAGAAATAATAACTAAATATACAATAAATTCCTTTTGATGTACTAGGATTCAAAACTTTCTGAAAAATGGTAACCTCCCTAAGACTTTGAGCAATAGATTTCATTATTCTTGTATAGCTTTCATTATTCTTGTACGTGGTATAGTAATAATATTACTATTGTTGTTGTTGGGCCTGCAGCCATAGCACTGTGGTGTCTAATCCTGTCAAATCTCAGAAGCTAAGCTGGGTCAGGCCTAGTTAATATTTGGATGGGAGATTGCCTGGGAACACCAGATACTGTAGGCTTGGGAGAAGGACCCAGCAAACCACTCTCAAAAGTCAATCCACCATGAAAACTCTATGAATAGCAGAGAAGCACTGACAATCATGTTTTGCCTGTTGTATGTATGGTTGCTATGAGTCGGATACTGACTTGATGGCACCTAATAACAATAACACATTGTTGCTGTTAGGTACCATCGAGTCAAGGACCAACTCATAGTGACCCTCATAGGGTTTTCAATGGCTGATTGTTTCAAGAATGCTTTGAGAGTGGATTGCCACATCCTTCTCCCATTTTTACAGTGCTGGGGATCAAACTCAGGTCCTCAGAGACTACCAAGCAGCGCTCTACCAACTGAGCTAAACCTCAGCATTACTATTATAACCATCATATTACTATGAGGATTTTCATCCCAGAATTATTCATTCTTATCCTCCTTTTAGCCAATACAGGGTTGTGTCTACTAAGCAAGCCTGAACGCCCAAGTGAATTTATCTGTTAAGATAGAACTATAAATCTTGCCTCAAACTTTGACATTAAGATTAAATGAGATCATTCCTGCCAGCCCTCTGACACAAAGGAAGGCTTCAGTTCAATGAGATTCTCATGAAAAGCACTAGATTCCTGATTAAAAGATTTCAAAGCCTAGGAACCTAAGCACAGCCATTCACCATTCCCTTTGAGCCTCTCTTTGCTCACCTCAAAAATAAGAGCAAAAATGTCAATTTCATACATAGTAAGTCAGGTTTAAAATTAAATATCACATGGAAAATGTTTAGTTATAGTTTCTAGAACCCAGTATAGCAGCCCTAAGACCACAATACAATTAAATTAAAAAGGCCAAGACCATGGGCTCCTGAAATTGTAAGTCTTCCCACCTTGTCCAGCATCTTCCACATCATACATGCTTGATAAAATACCCTCAGGTGACACCTCACTGATGTAGACAAGTTGAAGAAAGGTCCATGTGAAGCACAACCAACAGAAGCATTTCCAAGAATATATGCTAACTCCTGAAACAATGAAGCCACTAGAGAATACTTAACTCCATAAACAACTCCCTTTCTCCAGGAGGGGATCCAAGTGGAATGAGTTTGGCTTCAAAGAGAATCAGCTTTGTTAGAGCAATCACCTTAACAATATTAGCTTTTAATTATAAGAGATACACATAGATATTTTCAACAATTTACAAACTTTAATCTTCAAAGGAGTTAAATATATATATTTTTGTGCCTTCTTTCTTTTACTTACCTGCTTTTAAACAACAGAAGGAAGATAAAGCCCAATTTAGACTCTGTGTGAAATTATTAATGACAGTGATAATGAAATTACTAGGAGTTTATGGCACTATGAATCGGTTTTCTATCATACATCCAAATGCCCAATACAGTCTTACTTGATGAAGGTAGGACAAAAATATGTATTAAATGAAAAAAATACATGAAGTCCATAGAGCAAAGATCATTAATGTGAAGTTATTGGAAGTGCTTCAGGGCATCTGTAAGCCACCTGAAATTATATATATTATTGCATGTGAATATGAGTGTGTATGTACCAACAGTAGTTTTTCTGGGTACAGGACCTGATTCTCATAAGTACTGACTGCATTCATAAAGTTATAGATGTTTGCTGTGGAGCTGCACAACCCTAATCTGCATATGTTGTCCCTTTCCTGTGTGGATGTGAAACCCCTGCATTCCTTATTGATTAACAGGTTCTCAAGTATTTACTCTTAGACAACTACAACTCTTCCCTCACCTATCTATAACAGAAATTACTATAAAAGTGAACACTATACCACTGTATATAACACATCTTCCAAAAAGTATGCACAGGTTGTCATGAGTAGCAGTTTGGAATTCGTACTGGGTTGGGGAAAAGTGTACTTTGCAGAAAACAGAAACAAATCTCTTAGTCTGCGGGGGAGAATAATACAGATGGTGACTTTAATACCACCTTTATTTGTCTGCGTTATTCTAAGACATTAACAAGTGACTCAAGTGAAAGTCTGTTGTCTAAAAATGCACATACTGAATATTCAGAACACACTCAACAAAGTGAAAACACATAAGGGATAAGTGAGTATTCACATTCAACTTGTCCAAATACCCCTGATAAGCAATAGTAATAGTAGTAACAACAACAATAATGATGGAAACACAATTTACAGGTAGAATCGTCTACTACATGGAAAGCACTTTTCACCAAGATGGGTCTAATGATTGCCATTTTATAAACTAAGACATGGAGATACCAGAAGCTCAAGTCTGGTGTATATCACACAGTTGTGGAATAGGGAAGCTGAGGCATATCATTATACCTCCCACTTCTAAATGCTGTGTTCTTTGTTCTACATTTTACTTCAAATAACAGAATAAATGCTAGGCCTTTATTCTTTCTACTTTCTGAATATGTTAGTAATTACTCATTAAAATCCAGAAAATAATCAAGATGCAGAAGATAGCCAAGTCACTTTCATTCCTATTGCTGTGGAATTCATATGTTGCTGGATGGGCTAAGCTGGCACACAGGAAACATCAAGGGAATTAGTAAAATAAGAAACTTAGCCTTGGGGTCCTTTGAAGCTACTTTAAAGAGTAAAATGTTATATTAAGAGTTATGTGGTATATGTCTGTGTGGGTGTAATTATTATTCCATTGATTTATTGCACACATGTCAAAAAGCATCTGGGTATTTGTATAAGTTAAAACAAACCAACGAAGGAGCCAAGCCACATACCCACAAATCCAGACAACTTGCCTCTTATCCTTCCCCCTACCCTTCATCCTACTACCTCCCAAACACAAATTTCCTGGTAGCAGACCTTCTTTACAGAGATGAACTATTGAAGCAGTTCATCTGTCATTTATATCATATTCTAAAAGAGTAGCCAGTGACATCTGTCATTTATACTACATTCTAGAAAAGCAGCCAAAGCCAACTGACAAAATAGTCCTGAGAAACCAGTAGGTGTCTTCCCATTCTAGTGAAAGCCTTCTTCTGTTCTGGCAAGAGCTTTCTAGAATGAGTCAGGAATCAAGCTGCAAGGAGCTGTCACATGGTGACCTCTTCTGAGGATGAGCCCCACATTTTTCATATGCATTTAAACTCAGATCTTTCATTGTAGGGCATGATGAAACATAACATATCTCATCTACTAAATACTCACCCACTGAGCAACCACAACTTAAGTGGGCCAATTCTCATTTTGCTCCGCTATTCCAAGGAATGGAGAAATCACTTCAAAGTATTCTACCCTGCTGCCAGAAATCTTCTCCCTATGATCCCACAGTTAGAGCTGATTTCAACCTAAATTGCTTATTCTAAGAGATGGGCATCATTAGGTAACTGTCCTTTCTGTTTCTGTATACAAAGAAGGTTTTTTTTCTTCCTTTTTTGGCAGTAATGGAGGGTTGAATCCAGGGCCTCACACATGCTTAGGCAAGTGCTCTACCACTTAGTGGCACCCCAGCCTGTTTATATATTTTTTAACTTTGAGTCAAGGTTGCTAAGTTATCAGGCTGTCTCTGGTCTTGGACTTGCAGTCTTCCTGTATCAGCCTCCAAGTCATGGGATTATGGGCATACACCATGGCACCTGGCACAAAGAGATCTTACTAGAAGATAAAAGGTAAAAGAAACTTCCTCAGATGTTTCCAGCTGATAAGATCATTAATCTTATACACCCAACTTCAAAGCAGAATATTTAGAGATATCATCTCACTTTGTTTGCACATGGAAAGTAATTTTTTCTACTTCAAAAGCACTGTGTCTTCATTGGGTAATTTTAATTACTGAATATGGGATAGAAGCTATCCACATAATGTTAGCATTGTCTTCTTCATGAAATATGTACAGGACTAATTTGGACTATATTAATTTGAGAGAAGTAAAATACAAGGAGGGAAGTAAGAAAAGGAAAGAAGTCAGAGTCTACCATACTAATCAGTGCAAGGTACTGAAAGGAAAAGCCTTTGTGAGCTGACTTTTCTCATTCTTGCCTTCAGGAAAGGCAGTATCAAGAAACACGGCTACATATTTGGGCAAGCAGACTGCTTTGCTTGTCAGATTTCTTCCTAACCAACACAGAGCAACACAAGTACAATGACTTTATAAATAATCCTGGTATTACTGATAACTTAAAGCAAAATATGGGTACAACCAGCTGCTCTGTGAAGCAAAATTTGTGTTCTCAGAGAAGGGTCAGTAAACTATCTGACCCCATTTAGGGTAAGGAAGCCAGAAAGAAGATTAGCTGGGCACTCCAATGCCCAATCAACCCTCTTCCCACAAAAATCACACTGCCACAAGATGGCCCTTTTTCTGTTAAAAACAAACAAACAAACAAACAGTAAATACATTCACCTTTATGGGCCATAGAGATTCCTTTGCAACTGCTCAACTCTGGTACTGTAACAAGAAAGCAGCCAGAAATATCATGTGGGTGAATGGGTATGGCAGATTCCAGTAATACTTTTTATTTACAAAAATAGGCAGAGGGCCAGATATTGTTCACCAGCCATAGTTTGTCAACTCCTACTGTAGACAACTGCTAGATGGTAGAAATGTGCTGTAGCTGTGCTGCCTAATACAGTAGGCATTAGCCACATGTGTCTATTAAATGCTTAAAGCATGGCTAATATTAACTACATTTTAAATTTCACTAAACTTTAATGAATTTAAAGTTAAATAGTCACAGGTGGGTATTTAATAGTGTAGTATTCAATAGCACCATTCTCAAGACTATTGACTCAAAGGAGATACAAGGCATCTTCTAATATCTGACACAAATTCTTGCCTTAAAAAAGAAAACATCCATGCCTTCACACTCACAACTGAAAAACATGTTTCTTAAGTGTGAAATATCATTGAAGTCAAAGTAATCGCTTTGGTTTGAAGTAATGGAGTAAATGTCTAGTAGCTAATGATTAAGTGCATAAGGGCTGAGTCAGGCCCAACACCTATCCAATCAGAATCTTGTTTCTGTGCTCCTCTGGACACTGTCCTGCACCTTGACCAAGGGCACAGTCTTACTCAAAAGCCCCATTAACTTATAAGGCAAATCCTCACTTTTAGACCCTAAAGTCCATACTTTCAAAAACATAGATTAAAGAACTCCAAAGAGAGCATGCATGCTGATTAGATTGCCTTCTCCCAAAGTAACCCACATAACACACTGCCTCAACACAAAAATCAGGGGGACTCATCACATTCTTTGCTATACTGTCCACTGCTTCTGAAAACAGTTTTATTTATGTAACTAACTTGTGTTTTGCATTTCTTAGCAGACTAAAAGATACAATCAAAGTAGGAGAAGCAAGATAAAGAGACAATAACATATTTGTTGTTTTAATTATGAATAAGAAATAATAAATCAGCATTTCCTTCAAGAAATTCACACAATATTAACTTTCTTCAAAGAGTAAATAAAAGAATCTTGAAACTTTACATTCTCCTTAGTAGGACACCCTTAGAACTATGTACAGATACAGGAGACAGAGCTATACACATGAATCCCAGCAAAATAAGGTTCTAGCTATTCCAATTATCTGTGATCCCAAATCCAAAAAGCCCTAAAAAAAAATGGGGAAAAAAGTTTTAAGTGTGAAGCACACTCCCTTGGTGGTACAATCTTATACAAACTTGACAGGCAGCAACTTAAACAGTCTATTTATCCTACTTTAGTGTGAGAATCTTTTTTTTTTTTTCCTTGCAGAAAGATTCATGTGTTTGCTATGGTCTGTTGTTGCAACCTCACTGGGAGTGTTATACAAACTATGATACATGCAATGAATCTCATCTTTCCAAAACTGCCAAAACTCTAAATTCCAAAACACATCTTCCCCCAAGGGTGTAGGTAAGGGGTCTTTTAAACAACACAATTCAAGAAGGACATTGTCTATCAGCTTAACATCTCTGCTGTTTAATACTCAGACTTACCTCAGTCTGAAGGATGGCAGCCCTCTGTTCTTTGGCAGTAAGTGACTCTTTGAGCACTTCAATGTGTTGCTTGCAATCTGAATTCTGATTGCTAAGGGTTTCAAGCTTTGTTTGTAAGGCAAGAAGTTCTGACTCCTTCTTTGAAAGTTCCTGCTTCAGCTGATCAATCTGTAAAACAATAAAATTATATGAAGTTAAAAAACATTGTTCCTATACTTTATATTTAACAACTACTAATTTCTCCCTTAATATTTAATAGCCAGTGATTACTGATCCAATAGGGCAGGCCATGAACTTTCTTAAAGAGATACCTCAGCTCTCTCAATACAATTTCAATCCACATGCATTTCTGATCTGCATCTGATTTTATAACCCTCCAAAACTGTTGAAAGGGTGCGGGTTAGATTTGACAATATACAGTATATGTAAGGTTTAAAGGAAAGCAATGCAAGAAACATTCATCATTCAATTAACTAATAATGATAATAATAATAATAATAATAATAATAATAATAAATGGAATTAGAATAGCCTGGGTCTCATTCCATTTCTATCTTCTTCTGTCCTCCTTTGAAAATAATTGCTACTCTAAAATTTAAGGCTGATTTTTAGGCTTACCATATATTTCTGAATCCATAAGTAATATACTATTTGGCTTTGCAGATACTTGGGTTATGTATTCATTTTCAAACAGTTATGTCCTAGAAATTAAATCACATCCATATCAATCCATATGATTCATATGGATTCACATAGAATTCATTCATTTTCACGAAAGGAGTCACCCTAGTAAGAGTTCAACACAGTATATTTGTCCATTCTGCTATTAATAGACATTTGGAGTTGTTCCTAGGATTTTTGCTATTACAAACAGTGCTATGCTGAGTATTCTTATACCTATCATCTGGCACATACAGTAACTATTCTCTTAAATGTCTATCTAGGAGTTAAATTGCTAAGCCATATAGCATGAGCATCTTAATCTTATTTCACTAGATAAAATCAAAATGTTTTCCAAAGCAGTTATATTAATTTTCATGACCATAAGCAGCTTATAAGTATTCCAATCATTCCACATCCTTACCAATATCTTATGTCACCAATCTTTTATGTTTTTGCCAATCTGATATGAGTTGTGGTAGATGGTCTTCAGAGACAATTTCCACTGATTCCTCCCTACTTGTACACAAATGTCACTTCTCACAACTAGCTGTACAGTATGTTTACCTTCTCTTGAACTTGCACTGGACTATGACTTGATTCAACCAACTAAATGCAGCAAAAGTATCAGTATGCCTGTTCTGGCCCTAGCATAGAGGAGAACTGGCAGCTTCAACTTCCTCTCACTGGAAGCCAACTACCATGTAAGTCTAACCACCTTGAGACCACCATGCTGTGAGAAGTCCATACCAGCCAGATGGAAGGACAGGAAGGACCACACAAAAAGACAGAAAGGCCTGCTCATAATGGAGGACCCTTTATCTTTTTCAAGGTCTGCTTTTGTTTGGTTGGTTTGGGTTTTAGAGGTTTTTAGTTTTTGTTTTTTAAGCAGGGTGTTGCTTTATAGCCCAAGCTGGCCTGGAACTCTCATCAATCCTCCTGCCTCAGGCTGCTGAGTTGTTTCAGATTTTATGGGGAAGAATTTCAATGTCTTGTCATTCAATTTGATGTTAGCTTGAGCTTTTTTTTTTTTAACAAGCAGAAAAATAATTCTATTTCTATTAGATAATATAGTAATTAGATCTTTATAAGCACTCTTTAAGGTTTCAGAAAGTTCTCTTATTACAACTTGTGCCAAGGGTTATTTTTAAAATCATTAGTAAATATTTAATATTCATTTTTTTGAATCTCATGATTTACCACATTTTTCACCTTTAATGTGTTATTATAATACATTACATTAATGGAATTTTTAACATTAATCTCTCCTTGTATTACTATGAAAAACTTCACATTTAGTCACCAGATGTATTATATTTTTAATGTTACTGGATTCATGTTGCAAATTTTTACTAATAATCTATGTTTTATAAGTGAAATCATTCTGTAATTTTTCTATCTTGTGCCGTCCTTATTGGGTTTTAGTATTCATTTAATCATTGCTCCTTCTTTTAATGTGTTCTAAAATGGTTTGTGTAAAAATGGATTTCTCATTTAATGTTGATTAGAAATCAAAAGCAAAACCATCTAGAGCTGGTATTTCTTTCTCCAAAGAATATCACTTGCTGCATCCATTTTAATGGCTATAGGAACACTCGTGTTTCTAATTAGTTGAGTCAATTTTGGTAAGTACACACACACACAGGATTATTCATTCCACCTAAATTTTCAGTTTGCAGGAAATTTTCTTAGAACCTATTTATATTTTCTATTAATGACATTTGTGATAATGTCTTTTTTCATTTCTAATATTCTTTACATTTAACCTCCTTTTCTTAATCAATCTCACCAGAGGTATATCAAGATAAATCTAATCAAAGAGCCAGTTTGGGCTGTGTTGATCATGCAATTACACTTTTATTTTCTCTTTCATTAATTTCTGTTATTTTTAAATTATTTCCTTCTTTCTGCCTTCTTTGGGATTATTCTATTTCCTTTTCCTAATTTTTTCAGTTCAATGCCTTATCTCAGTAATTTTCAGTCCTTTTTCATTCCTTATATAAGACTTAAGACTATAAATTTTCTTGTCATCACCATTTTAGCTTGATCTCACTAATTTAATTTGTAGTACTGACATTATTCAGTCTTATTTTCTAATCTGCATTATTTTTCCCCCTTTACCTATGAGCAACTTATAAGTATACTGGGGATGCCAAAAAGTATGTAAATATATTTTAAGAAATCTTATCTATATCTAACTTATGTCTGTATCAAGTTAAAAGGAATTACAGTAGAAATATGTAGTATGATGTTCACTGAAAAGATGGCATTAATTAAATGAATGTAAGCATAACACATTCTTAAAACAGCAATTGGAACTTTTTTGTTCCAAGATGCATATACATTTTTGGCACCCTCTGTATTTAATTTCCAAGTAAATAGGTGTTTTCCAGGAGTGTGTGTGTGTGTGTGTGTGTGTGTGTGTGTATGTGTGTGTGTGTGTGTATTTATGTGTGTGTGTCTCATCTCTTATGGAAATAAGATGTGATATAGTTGATACTAACCGTTTGAAACTTGGTATGTCTTGTTTTATGACATTATATGGTCAGTCATCATAAATGAACTTTGTATATTGTGTTCTTGAAAAGAACATGTATCCAACAATAGTTGGGTGCAATATTCTATAAGATGTGCAGCATTAGATAATACTTCAACTTGGGTAGCTTCAAATTTCTATATTTTGAGTTTTAAAGCCTCCCTCGTCTCTTGATTACTTAGAGAATGGGTTAAAATAATCCATTAAATGGTGAAACAATCAATTTTTCCTTCCACTTCTGTCAAACATTTTACCTCTAGAAATACTTTTCTTTGCCTTAAGGTCTAAAACAACTTTCTTACAGTTACTGTTTGGCTAATGTGTCTTTTTGCATTTTCAGTGTATCCTTAACCCAGTGTCATAGATGTCTCTTGTAAATAGCAAATACCCATATTCTTTTCTTCAGTCTATCAAAATTAAATGGGGCATTTATTATAGAAAAATGTGATTTTAATTCAATCATCTGGCCTTGTGCTTTTTATACACACTATTATTTATTCTCTTTCTTTTTTGCATAACTTTTTCATATCTTATTTCTTGCCAAACATTTAAAAGTTAAACTTTTATATTTTTATTCCTATTATTTAGGTTATTCTAGAAATTATTACACTTACCTTTTTGATATTAAAGTCTAAATTCTATCTATTATGCTTATTCTTCTTTCTGAATTATATAGGGCTGAGACATCTTAAGTCCAATCACCACCCTCTTGACTTACACATTATTGTTGTCACTTTTTTTTGTTCTTTTCTGTTTTGTTTTTAGCTCATTATTACTTTTTATAGCACAAGTTTGTTTAGATTTACTCACGTTTATTACCATTTTTGCTTGTTACTTTTTTTTTTTTTTTTGGTCCTGGGGGTTGAACCCAGGGCCTCATGCCTGCTCTGCAAGTGCTGGACCACTGAGCTGCACACTCAGCCAATTTTTTTTTCTTTTTTTTACTTTTTTGAGACAGGGTCTCGCTAAGTTACGCAGACTGCCTCTGGTCTCGAACTTGCGATCCTCCTGCCTCCACCTCCCAAGCCACTAGGATTAGAGGCGTGAGCCACCGCGCCCACCTGCTTGTTACTCATTCTTGAATCTCAGATATTTCATTAAGAATCTCTTTTTGCCTGAAATGCATCAACTATACATCTGAAAAGTGGTTAATATCCAAAATATATATAAAGAATTCAAACAACTCAAGAGCAGAAAGAATCAAATAAAGCAATTTTTTAAGTGAGCAAAAACTTAGACATTTCTCAAAAGACGACCCGCAAATGGTCAAAATGTATATAAAGAAATGCTCAACATCACTAATTGTCAGAGAAATTCAAATCAAAACCACAATGAGATATCATGTCACTCAAATTAGAATGGCTATTATCAAAACGACAAAAGATAACAAGGTCAGGCAAGAATATGAAGACAAGGGAACCCTGCACACTGTTGGTGGGCATGTAAGCTTATACACCCATTATGGAAAACAGTATGAAAGTTGTTCAAAAAATTAAAAATAGAATTACCATATGATCCAGCAATCTATTTGGTATATATCCAAAATAAATGAAGTCAATATATTGAAGAGATATTTGTACTCCCATGTTCTTTAATTGGTATTTTAATTACACATAATTATGGGATATATAATAATTCAGTTCATATATAGTGTGTAATTATTAAAACAGGAATGTTGACACTATTATCTCCTTAAACATTACACAAAAACTTTTTGGTTAATTAACACATATCAATTGTAGATATTTATGAAGTATAGTATGATTTTTTAAGTTGTGTAGAATATAGTGAGACTCATGGGATTTTCATAGTTACATCCTGTATTTTATACTTGTTCTCTCCCTCTTCACCCCTCTACGTTGTTCCCCTCCGCCTCCCACTGGTCTCCTCACCCTTCATGTTGGATCAACTTGTATTTTCCAATTTTGGATATGTACAATTGTGTATTGTATGTATTTATATGTGTATTTATGTCTGTGTATATGCATTTTTTTCATTAAGGTAGATCTAGCTGCCACATATGACTGAAAACATGCAACATTTCTCTTTTTGAGTCTGGGTTATTTCACTTAAAATGATCTCCAGTTCTATCTATTTTGCTTTAATTGACAGAATTTCATTTTTCTTTATTGCTGATTAATATTCCATAATGGAATATATATATTATATATATAATATCTCACATTTTAATCCAATCATCTGTTGATGGACACCTGTGTTGATTCTATACTCTTGCAATTGTAAAGAGTGCTTGAAAAAATATGGAAGAGCAGGTATTCCTGTGGTATGAATGACTTATCTTCCTTTGGGCATATTCATAGAAGTGGTATTGATAGATCATATGGCAGTTCTATTTTTAATTTTCTGAGGAACCTCCATACTGATTTCCATAATAGCTAAACTAATTTACACGTACTCCCATATTTATTGCAACATTAGTCACAAAGCCAAGAAATGTAAATACCCATTTCTAAGTGTCCATTAATTGGAGAATAATGAAAATGTGATAAATGTACATAATGAAATACTATTCAGCCACAAAGAAGGATGAAACCCTGTCAGGCACGGAAAGACAAATACCACATGATCTCACCCAAATGTAGAATTTGAAAAAGTTGATCTCATAGCAGTTGGGAGTATATTAGTGGTTACTAGAGGCTGAGTGGGCTGGGATTTAGCTCAGTTGGTAGAGTGCTGCGCTGCAGTCTCTGAGGTCCGGAGTTCAATTCCCAGCACCGCAAAAATGGTAGAAGGACCTGGCAATCCACTCCCAAGGCAATCTAATCCCGAAACAGTCAGCCATTGAAAACCCTATGAGGGTCGCTATGAGTCGGATACCGACTCGACGGCACCTAACAACAACAACCAAGAGGCTGAGAAGAGTCAGGGGATAGAGGGCAGGGGAAAGGTTGGTCAGTGAGTAATAAGTTATAGCTGGACAAGGAGAAATAAATTCTAGTGTTCTATCTTTTAAATTTTGCTTTAGACGCTAAGGCAGGAAAATCATGAGTTCAAGGCCAGCTTGGGCTACACAGCAAGACTATCAAAAAAACCAACTGCATATTGAGGATATTATTCCTGTTATCTCCCAGCTACCAGAAGCTACTGAGAAGTCAAACTTTTACCCCAAATTCATTCCTTTAAAGGTAATGGGGATTTTTTCCCACTTCCTGCTTTAAAAAAAGTTTTACTGAAATATATTTTATAGACCTTTTATTTTACATGTTTAAAGTATATAGTTGATGGCTTTTAGTACATTGAAAAAACTGTGCAATCATCATCAACGAAAATTAATTCTAGAACATTTTTGTTATTTCAAAAAGAAAACTTATAATCATCAGATTTCATCAATCATTTCTCATTCCCAACCTTTGCATCCCCATCTCTAAACAACAAGTAATCTACTTTCTGTCTCTATGCATTGGACATTTCATATAAGTAGAGTGATATAATACGTGTACCTTTTGAATGGCTTCTTCCACGTAGCACATTGTTCTCAAGGTTCATCTATGTCTTAGTATGTATAAGTAATTTCATTCATTTTTATTGAATAAATACGTGTACCTTTTGAATGGCTTCTTCCACGTAGCACATTGTTCTCAAGGTTCATCTATGTCTTAGTATGTATAAGTAACTTCATTCATTTTTATTGAATACAGTGGAATAATATTCCACTGTATGAATGTGCTACATCTTGCTTATCCATTTACCAGGCAAACGAACTCAGGTTTGCTTTCAGGTTTTGGCAAGTATGAATAATGCTGCTAAGAACATTCATGTGCAAGTCTCTATGGACATTTGTTTTCACTTCTCTTCACCCAGGAATGAAATCATCTGGGCCACAAGGTAACTATATGTTTAGCATTTCAAGGAAGTTTTAGATTGTTTTCCCATTTCTTCACATACTCACCAATACTTGTTATTATCTGTCTCTTTAATTATACCTATCCAAGTGTCAAATGGTTTTGATTTGCATGTTTCCACTAACTAATGTTATTAAGCATCTTCTGCTTTTTAAGACTTTTTGTTTTCCTGGGAGATTCTGTAGTTTTACTTTGGTGTAAATGTATAGACTTCTTTTTATTCATCCTATTTGGGGTACTTTGGAGTCCCTGAATCTATAGATTTGTACCTGTCACCAATTTTGGAAAATTCTCAGCCTTCATCTGTTCAAGTATGGATTCTGAATAATGATTCTGCTCCTGCTTCATCTTTCTTTCCATTATAGAACTCTGATTATATTTGTGCAAGAAGTTATTCTATTCTACACATATCTCAACTTCCTTCCTTCCTTCCTTCCTTCCTTCCCTCCTTCTGCCTTCCCTCCTTTCTCTTCCTCCCTCCCCCCCACCCTCTCTTCTTCCCACCCTCCCTTCCTCCCTCCCTCTCACCCTCCCTTCTTCCCTACCTCCCTCTCCCCCACCTTTCCTGATGGGGGTTGAACACAAATGGCTTCACCCATGCTAGGCAAATGTTCTACCACTGAGATATACCCCCACCCTCTTTTTTATTTTGAAACAGGGTCTCACTAAGTTGCATAACCTGCCTCTGGCCTCAAACTCACAATCCTCCTGCCTCATCCTCCTGCCACCAGGATTACAGACATGCACCACAGCACTCAGCTTCATGTTTTCTGTTTTATCTTTTGTTGGTTATCTTTAAATTTGCTTGATATTTTATAGTCTCTTGATCTTTATTCATATTCTCAATCTCTTCTTTTATTTATTTAAACATATTAAACATTTGATAGTCTTTTTCTTATAATTCTAATTTATGCAGCTTCTGCCTTTTGGTTCTACTGTTTGATTTTTCCTCTGGCTATCACTTATGGTGGCTTATTTTCTTGCAGATTTTTGGTTTTTTTTTTTTTTTACTGTGTATTCACATCTTTGGGTTTTTATCTGGAGGAATACGTGAGTTCTACATTGAACAAGTGGTCATTCAAAGCATTTGCTTCTACCAGTACCTGGGGGCACTACCATTGAAGGACTCCTTTAAACTACATTCTCTACTTGCAGTTTATGGATCATCTTACCCAGCACATCTGTGCAAGAGGCAGCTACGGTATGGTTATTGATTCTCAAAACCAGTTTTTTCATTTGGCTCAAAATTCTAAAATATATCATTTTTCCTGGAGTCCCCTAGTCTAAGTGCAAGAAGGGTAAAGTAGGGAGGTTATTCTTAGTCTACCCCTGTACTAAGAGTATAACTGCCCGGGATCCCAGTTTTGTGTGGTGGTGATAGTAGGGCTCCTATTAGATGCCTCATCTGAACCAGTCTCTGCCTCTTTTCTCAAATGTCCCTGTGACTGTGGAAACTAAAGCTCAAGTTTATCCATCGGACATTTGTCAACATGAATAAACAACCTGTGTTCTACTTATTATACCAGTTCCCTGTGATGGCTTAGTTTTAATTCTTGAGATTCTAACTTCACAGCTCCTATACACTTTCAAATATTTGTTTCTAAAATACACTTCATTTAGTACTTTTTTGTTGTTTTTAGCAACAAAAACTGACACAAACCATACTCAAGATACTGGTGTAACATTAACAGGGTGATACATTTAACAAAGATTAAGATCTTCATCTTTGGAAGGGTTTAGGTTATACAACTTACTGTTGTCATTGTTGTTAGGGGCTGTCAAGTCGGGTCCAATCCATAGTAACCCTCACAGGGTTTTCAATAACTAACTCTTCCAAGATTATTTTCAGGAGTCAACTGCCACATCTTTCTCCCATTTTTGTGGTGCTGAGAATTGAACTCAGGTCCTCAGAAAGTGCAGAGCAGCACTTTACCAACTGAGCTGAACCTTAGCTCTTATAGCTTACTAGAAAGGTAGACATGAAAGGAAACCTCATTTGTAAGAAGTCATACCACAAAAGAGAACAAACAGGTTTCATCTAGCTTACCAAATCTAAAAGATTGGTAGGGGCTGAATAGGAAATGGTCTTGAGGAGAATTCTAGATCTGCTTCAAGGTTCATTGGGAATGAATTGTGATTGCTTATCATTGGGCATGTGAGCCAAGAGAGCACTGCTCATATACATGCAATTCAGGATATACATTACTTCCCTGTAATTGAATGAATCATGAACAGATAGTCATTTCTGTTTGGAACAAAAGTAAGAAGGCTGTTCTCTTCCATATGCAACAAAAATGGGATATGACTAAAAAGAGGGAATATCAGGATTAGGATTACCCAAAATGATAAATTAAATTCTGTTGGATCAGCACTTTTCTCAGAGCCCATGGGCTCAAAATCATATCCAGTTGTAGCTGACAGCACAGTATATAGTTGATTCCACATATGAAACTGATTCATCTGAAAGGAAAGCTAAAAAAACCTCTCAGCTCTGCACGCCTAAGCAAAGATGATGTTTATAGTCAAAAAAACTAATTTGTGCTAATTCACAAATACTGGAGTTGAAAGCTAGGGTGGGGGGTTGGTGTATGAAAAGAGAAATTTGGGTGAAATCACCTCAGTGCACAGAATGGCATTAATACCAAGGAAGGACATGGCAGGCTCCACATATACCCACTTTCTTCAGTAAAAATAGGCTTATAGTGATAAAGCTATTTCAGCCTATAAATATTAAATAGGCAGTTGCTTCAAATAGCTTTCAGACTATCAGTGCCATGAGGTAAATGTTAAATAAATATTTATGCAGACAATAACACAAAAAAGCTTTTCTGAGGGGAATATGGTTATAGGGGTAAAAGAAAATCATATTCTTCCATAAAAATGTGCCTTTTGCTTATTTTACAGCCATAAACTCAATAAAGATGGAAAGTGATGCAATCATACATACATGGGGACTGAGGCCAGGGAAGGTATACATCTGTGATGGCCAGAAGAAAAGCCTATCCGAATTACATCACATGCTTCATATGAAGTCCATGTGGACATCAGGCACACTTCATTCTGTCTGAAAATTCTTCCCCCACTTACGTCTATGACACAACCAACAGCCTGAAAAAAAAAATCCACTCTGCCAAGGAAAACAGCTTCTTTTTCACTGCAGATATGGTCCTCACATCTAGAGAGTGATATGCTTATTATCATGCAGTTTGGGTTATGAGGTTTGTAATCCATCAAAGTTTATAACAAAATGTGTTATAAATTCAGAATAAAGGGGGAGATCTAAGATAGCAGCATGGCATCTTTGGCAAACACTGAAAACAGAGAGGGGGCTAATATAGAAATACTGGAATTAGTAGATGAAAAATACATCAGGCTAGGAACAAAGCCTTGTACAAAAAGGGGGCAACATCTTTTTTTTTTTTTTTTTTTCACAAAAACAGTTCTTTATATGGTACATTCCATTCTCAACACTTAATAATGTTCCTGAAAGTAACTCACAGCCTCTCAGACTGAGCTCTAACAGTTTGATTCCTCTAAGCCTTTGGAGTTGGGGTAGGAATTGAAATTTCCAACAAAGGAGAAAGGAACAGATCAGGAGGTTTTCCTGAGTCTCAGTTCTCAGGGACAACATCCATGTGCCAAAGGACTTGCTAGATGCAGGGATTTCTGCCCTGGCCAACTATGTCTGGTATCTCTGCCTTCACATTAGTTGAAATTCTGAACCTCTGTTTTTATATTTTTGCAACCTGTCTTCTACCTTCCCAAAAATGTGATGTCCTGGTTTTGATATGATTTCATATTTATAAAAACAATTTGGGTCATCACTGCTACTTAAATACTCATAGAGCTTTAAAAAGGTCCTACCTGTTCCTACTTGATGCTCAAGATCAAAACTGTGGGTGCATGGCCTTCTCCATGGCTATTTAAAATATTTCTTTTCCCTCCAACCTACATGCTTTATTCACTACAATATTAGTGCAGACAGCATTCCTAAGCCAAAATAAGGAATTCTGCTCATCTCTCAAAGTAGGAGAATTAAGAAAAATCAGTTAAGGGATGAGCAATAAATGTTATGATTCAATCCAGTAAGAACATTCTTTCAATAGAGAAGATATAAAAATTGACTCTTACTAGCACTCTTTACCTAACGTTTATTAGTCTATAAAGGATATCTATGACATAGAATTCATTTTTGTGTTCTTAGAAAACCTTTTTTCATATAAGTCAGTTTATACTTCTTCAAGAATAATGTTTATAACTATTAACTACTTTCTTGAACCTGGCATTTAACTATATATCTTATTTAATCCTCATTTCCCCCAGGTGTCTGTCAGCTTGTCGTGCTGTGGGAGCTTCCACGTTGCTGTGATACTGAAAGCTATCCCATGGGTAATTCAGATACTAACAAGGTCATCCATGGTGCACAGGTTCCAGCTAAACTTCCAGAATAAGACAGACTAGAGAAAGGGACCTGGCAACTCACTTCAGAAATAATTAGCCATTGAAAACTCTATGAATAGTAGAGGAGCACTTTCAAACATAATGCCGGAAAATGGTCCCCCAGGCTGGAAGGCATTCAAGAGACAACTGGGGACGAGTTGCCTCCTCAAAGTAGGCTTAACCTTAATGACAGGAATGGAAAAAAACCTCTGGAACCTCCTTTTGCTGATATAGCATGACTCGAAAAGAAACATAGCAGCTGCAACACTGGGCTCAAACAGAAAGACTAAGTGCATGGCACAGTATTGGGTGGTGTTTCATTCTGTTGTACACAGTGTCAGTATGAGTCGGACCCAACTTGATGGCACCCAACAAGAACAACAACAATCCTCATTTAATTCCCATAAGCCACTCTCTAAATTTGTCATTATTGCTCCATTTTACAGAGGAGGAAAGCATGGCTGAGTGACTTCAGTCACACTCAAGGCCAAACAGCTAGCAAGGGCAGGCTAGTGATATGTCAGAATTGGTTTGAGTCTTCAGCCAATGCTTTCCCTACGTCACTCCACCATGAGATCTCCTCAAACATTCCTTGGACCTCACTGCTTTTGGAATCCTTGAAAGTAACTAGGCATTAAAAGCTAAATCTAACTCAAAGATTGATGATCTCTCAGACAAATCTAGGCTAATAACAGTCATGATTTGCTTGCTAGGGCTATACAAATATTTTATTCACCTGAACAGAGTCCACAATGAGAGTTTGCCAATTTCATGGCATTTTCAGCTGTAGAAGTAGCTTGAACAATCCAGCTCCCATTGTTGAATGATATAGTGGGGGTGGGGACATGCTTCAGCCAAAACAATAATTTCTCCCAAATTCCTTGAGCTCATTCGGAGCTGAGCCTCTGGTCTTCCTTCCCAGAGAGATTGGGGCACTGTCTACACGTTACTTTAGTATTGCACTTACTGTACCATGTCTCAACTCTGAGAGGGAAGAATTGCAAAAAAGAAACCAAAAGAGGGGGCTGAACAGGGAAACCCATTCAGCATTTGTGGCAATCCCCGGAAGAAAGTGATTTCAACCAAATCCACTAGATGTTCTACTTCTGATGTCTCTAATCTTTGATAATCATAATCTCACTATGTGCTTTAAATATAGAAAGTTGGTACAAGTAATCACAGTACTTGATCTTTTTCCTGAAAGAAACACGTGTGCATATACAAACATACATGTGGTAAAGTAAATGCTACATATTATTATTTCCTCTTTATAATTTGCAAAGTCTGTACAGAGTATGTATATGTTATATAAGTGAGAAAAATCATTTAAACATTTTTTTCCTCCCTTCTCCTACTGCTTTCTCTAACTCCGCTGCATCTTATAATAAGGTGGCAAAAGGGACATTTAAAAGTGGTAGAAGAAGAAAACAAAAAAATTTAACTTGGTGTGGTGATTATTTTCAGAAGCAAAATGATTTAAATAGAAGACTAAATGAAAGCAGATAAAAGCCTCAAAATATCTATTTGTGGCTATTCATAAATTTAATAATTATGCATATATAAAATATTAGATAATTCAGGTGATCTACACACTTAAAGCCAAAAGTTTAATTTTGAAAAAGAGAAGCCCATTCTCTAAACGGGCAATAGTGATATAAATTAATAGAGCAAGTTACTCTAATAAGATTTTATAAATATTCTATAGCAACTGATGATAATCCTAATAACAACAACAATAATAATACCAACAACAAGGCCTGATACTTGCTGCATGCTTTCTTGTGATCAAACAAGGTACTAACTTCTTTATATGAATAATTTCTTGGAATAGTCTAGGCAACTTAACAATGGAGGTATTTTTCTTACCCCTATTTCATGAAGAAGCTGAGGCTTAGAAAGATTGAATAATTTGAGTAAATGGAAACATTGAGACTTAAAACCACTTATGTCTTAAATACTATACTAAAACCAAAATGTCTTAAATCATTGAAATGAGTTAAATTGGCTTATAAGAACAATATCTTTTGAGATAATCACCTTCTAGAGAGGGCAAGAAATCTGGAAACACAGCAGCTTAAAACAAATCAAATTTAGGATAACTGTGAAAATGTGGAAAAGAAAGGACTAAAAATATGTTAACTCCTGAGAAAGAAAAACTAAAGGAACTCACCACAGAGCCTGAACCTCAAACTGAGTACAAATCCCACCAAAGTTTCCTCTGATCCCTTTTTGGAGTCTCTGTTTCCAAATTAAAAATCTTTATCACCAAGCACAATGGTGCACAACTGTAATCCCAGTGACTCAGGAAGCTGAGGCAGGAATATTGCAAATTCAAGGCACTTAGCAAGATCAGATCTCAAGATAATAATAAAGGGCTGAGGGTACAGCTCAGTGGTAGAGACTTGGCCTTGAGTTCAATCCTAGTACTGCAAATTAAGTAAGTAAGTAACTTTACAAATAAGAATCTTTCTCATTCTTCTTTATTGTCTATATACAATGGTACCTTGGCATTTGAACTATTTGATGCTTAAACATTTTGGTCCTTGACCAATATTTTCAAAAGAATTCTGGTTTTGTGCTTGATCACTTAGCACTCTAACACCATGCTAAAATTTATACGAGATGCCATGCTTACTCATGGTGCTTCTGGATGAAACTAAGGGTAAAGTGTTACTTTGCATGTCAATTTCAAGCATTGAGGACTTGTCCTGGTGCTATGTTCATGATCTTGTGGGTTTTTTTTTTTTTTAAATACACACACACATTTACATATGTCATTATGGCACCCAAGAAACTTTCTAGTCTTCAAAGTGAAGGAAAGAGGAAAACAGTTAAGAACAACAACTAAATTTTAAAGAGAACCTATTGCTAAATATACAAGTGGTGCATGTGTGTCTAAATAAGCCATTCAGTGTGGTGCCCAAACCACTACAGTGCTCAGCACTCAACTGATCAGCACTCAACCAGCCTTGAAAACCCATTGTGGTTGAATGTCGAGGTACCACTCTATTTCACATTACATAAAGGAGATTATGTGGATATTTGTAAAAAGTACATATGTAAACCACAACTTTATTGTTACATCAAAAATATAATAGTCTGTAACTCTGGGCCGTACCTTGGTCTTCATAAACTTGGAGTGACTTTTGTAAACCTCTATTTGTTTGATCTCTTCTTCGCGATCCTCGGTGTTCAGCACACCATTGGCTTTTAACATCTGGATCTCATCTTCAAGATCCCTTATGTTTCGCTCCAGTGAAGCAATTTTTGTGTCCTGTTGGTAAAAAGGAAGGAAAAAGAAAAAGAAAGAAAGGAAATTGTTTGCTTGGCATTGTCATAATAGAATTTAAGAAAACAATTCTGGTAGTTATACATTAACTATGGTGCAGACCTATTCTTGAATTCAGAACAATTTATAATTTCACTTCTGAGGATCATTTGTGAGATGACTGAATTTCCAATCAAGATCATGTGTCTACACAGTACAGAGTTACCTAAATGTTTTGCGAACATCCAGGAGCCTAATAACCAAACCAGTGTCAAAAATAATTTAAAGTGTTAAAAAACAAAAACAAAACACCATTTAAGTGGGAAAATTTGTAATGTGGGATATAGTTAACCAAGATATATTTTCGAGTCCACTTGTAAACATAAAAACAATCTGTTCCTATGTATATTCTGTGACTACCTTTATATGGCATGCTTGGAATTTGACTCTAAGAGAGAAGGTAAGTCAAACCTACTAATGGAGGAAAGGATTCTCATCTAAAATACAGGTGTAAGTGAAATTAAATAACTGAATCCTGACTTAGTATGACTGTTACACTAAATACTGAAAATTTACAGCAACTGGAAATAATAGATTATGACATCATGATTTATTTGGCAAGCAGTCAGGTCCCTATGTGACAAAAAAAACATTATTACCTTGCAGGGCATTTATAACCCACTGATTTACAGACCCCCAAAACTAATTCAGACGTGGGATTAATTGAGGAAAAAAATATCTAGTGACAGACTCTATAAATGAGAGAGTGTATAATAAGAAATGGTGTTCTAGAAAGTACAGAAAAGAGAGCTCATAGAGGCGAAAGAGACACACAAACAAAAAATATTTCCCCAACCTCAGCAATTAGATACAATACAGTCTTTGGAATGAAACACATCAAAACTTTGGCTTCAAGTTTTCTCACTGTCACCATTTACCTGCCATTTCATTACAAAAATTCAAAGAGCCCATAATTAAATTTGTTTTTGAATGTTAAAGAAAAATGAGCCACTAATTTTTTAACAAATTCATTTTTTTAGAATGTAAAAGATGAAGAATTCCAACAGTAAACACAATGAATAGGTTATTCTATTTATAATGAACTCATTTTGTAAAATCTTACAAATATGTCCTGCTTTGTGGCTATCATCTATTTTTGTTTCTCTTTACTATATGCCCAGGAATACCTTGTGTGGCAATTTAATAATAATAATTATTATTATTAACATGTTCATATTAAAAGGAAGAAAAGGAAGAACAGTGACAACTACTTAACTGGGCTCCCTTATGTGCCCAGAACCAAACACACAAAGTGTAGTAGACACTTCCATTCATTCTCAGAAAAACCTCAAGAAGATGAAATTAAAAGATTCCATAATTTTCAGGAGTATCATGAAGTACTATCTTCTGTACTTTCATTTTCCTTTAAAAAAACACCTATTGTGCTTTTCCAGTCATAGAAGCAATATACTTTAAAACTTCACAGAAGTAGAGAAAAATCTCTAATCCTACTAGCCAAAGATAACCACCATTCACACTTTTATGCATGGCCTGTCAATATTTTTCAGTTTTAGTACAATTTCTGGAAATCTTGTATACTATCACTTTAAGTAGGGGAAGTGTTTGACTGTTTGTGTTCCACAAAAATTTACATATTGAAGTCCTAACCCATAATGTGATAGTATTTGGAGATGGGGCCTGGCAAGTACTGAGGATTAGATGACATCATGAGGATGGAGCCCTCCTGATAGTAGTATCCTTATAGGAAAAGCCACCAGCATTTTCTTTCTGTCTCCCATATAAGGACACAACAAGGTGGCTATCTATAAGTAGGAAGGGGAGCCTCACCAGAATCCAACTGCACTGACATCCTGATCTCAGGATGTATGTGTACAGCAACAGAGTGTATAGTCCTCACATCTAATACCTTAATTTTCTGATACCACTTGGTAGACTTCCAGGCCTCAATTGTGTAGGCAAGGGGAGAAGAATCAGCTTCCTCACAAACATTCAGTTTTGCTCGCAGTCAACTCCTGAGCCTTTAGTTAGCAATGACCAGAGCTACAAATTTTTAAATGGTTTGGAAGGAATTTTCCACTGGAGAAGAATTGATGCTTTTGAATTATGGTGCTGGAGACAAATATTGAATATACCATGGACTACAAAAAAACCCAACAGATCCATCCTAGAAGAAGTACAATCAGAGTGCTCCTTAGAAGCAAGGATGGCTAGACTGCATCTTACATATTTTGGGTATATTGTCAGGTGGAACCAATCCCTGGAGAAGGACATGATGTTTGGGAGAGTGGCAGGTAAAAGGAGGACAAGGAGGAGGACAAGGAGGAGGAGGAGGAGGAGGAAGAGGAGGAGGAAGTAGAAGAAGAAGAAAAGGAGGAGGGGAAGGCGGAGGAGGAGGAGGAAGAAGAAGAAGGCGGCCTTCTAATGGATGGGTTGATTGACATGGTAGCTGCAATAATGGGCTTAAACATAAAAAAGATTATGTGCATGGCACAGTGTTGGGTAGTGTTTTGTTCCATAGTACATAAGGTTGCTATAATGGGACCCAACTCGATGGCACCTAACAACAACAACAAGGAAAATTCAGAATAGGTTAACATAGAAAGTTTCTTAACAAAGAAAGATTTCTTGACCTATAAACCTTTAAGTTAAAATTCACCAAATGGTGAAACATTTTGAAGGCATTTTTTACTTTTACTAATTTCCTTAAAATAACCAACAGCTTTATTTTTCTTCACAATGTTTTTTCCTTTGGCCACAGGCCTCCCATAATACAAAAGGAAAGGAAAGGAGAAGGAGAAGGAAAAGGGAAAGGAAAAGGAAAAGGAGAGGAAAAGGAAAGGAAAAGGAAGAGGAAAGCAAAGGGTGCTGTGGGAGGTACTCTAGTATAGATCTATTTGTTCTATCCTTATTGATATTTTGGTTCTTACAGAAAAAGTCTGCGTCTAGGGCAACATAAATCATTCCCAAAATCATGAGCACGGAGAAAAGTAAATAGGAGAATTAAGAGCCACAGAGGAAAAATGACACAAAATACAGAGATATCTTAGGTGGTTTTTGGTTGTGCCCAACAAGATCTTCAAATTGTCCAGTCAGAGAAAAACTGAGTAGACTAAGCCTAAAAATCAAAGGCAAACAAAATGGCTACCATATTCATCTCTTCTCAAAAGCTCATTTCTGAGAATTCAGGAAGAAGGAATTTCATCTTTTCTTTTCAAAAGAATCTTTAAAACTAAACCTATGATTAAAAACTTACATAAGAGAACTATAGAAGACCATATCAATCCTGACATGGCTGAAAGTGGTATATTGATATGATATGATTTTTTTTTCTTTCTTTTTCTTTTTTTTTTTTTTCTTTTTGATTCCAGTACTTAGGGGTTAAACCTTGAGCCTCTTACATACTTTGCAAGTGCTCTGCTACTAAGCTGTAGCTTCAGCCCATTTTTAAAATTTGCATTTTGAGACAGGGTCTCAGTTATGCAGGCTGCTTCTGGCCTCAAATGTGGAATCCTCCTGCCCCAGTCTCATGACTTGCTGGGATTATAGGAATATGCCACAGCAAGCTAATGATATTGTCTTTCAGAACAGTTGCTATATGCACATAATCAATAATTCTAAGCACTAATTTAGAATAAAAATTTTAAAAGTCAGAGAAGACATAAACATCCTGAAGCAGAGTTGCAGAAGGTGGAACAACATTTTCCTTCCCAATCACCAGACTTCACTTCATCTGAACTTGTAACTAATAACTGCTATTGTAAAACAATTTATGTTGTGATTTTTTAATACACCTTGATTCTTTCACAATAAGCTCCAGAAACAGATAATTTGGGGGGCTTCCTTACAGATAAGAAAGCAAAATAAAGCATAGAGTTACTTTGCCGAAAGTACACAAATGCTCTGTGAAAAGGATGCTGCAGAGCCAAATAAGTTTGAGAAATGCCTTTTGGAGACTCTCAAGGCATCAATGGCTCTGGGAACTGCTGCAGCAAAGTTGTTGTTGTTGTTAGGTGCCGTGTCGAGTCGAGTCCAACTCATAGCGACCCTCATAGGGTTTTCAGTGGCTGACTGTTTCGGGATTGCCTTGGGAGTGGGTTGCCATGTCCTTCTCCCATTTTTGTGGTGCTGGGAATCAAACTCAGGACCTCAGAGACTGCAGAGCAGCGTTCTACCAACTGAGCTAAATCCCAGCCCACAGCAGCAAAGTATTCTGCTTAATTTTATACTAGTGTTATTACCTCTAGAAGTCAATACTTAAAAAATAACTTGAGACTGTGATGATCATATTAAGTTCAAAATTATTTAACTCAATTGACAAATCAAAACAATGATTTGGCTTTATCAAGGGAAAACTTGCCACAATTATCACAGCTTAAAAGAAGTGGGGCTTAAGAACCCAGATCAATTTATCAGCTTGTGCCATTTAAAAATGATTTACTAGCTGAGTGTGGTGATGCAGGCCTGCAATCCCAGCATTCAGGAGGCCAAGGCAGCACAGCCACAAGCTAGAGGTCAGCCTGGGCTACAGAGCAAGATCTAGTCTCAAAAGAATTTTTTAAAAAAATAAATAGAATGGAAGAAAGGAAGGGAGGAAAAGAAAAGGGAAAGGAAGGGGAAGGGAAAGGACAGCAGTGGAGGGGAGGGGAGGAAGAAGGGAAGGAGGAATGGAGGGAAGAAATGAGGAAAGGATGGAAGAAGGGAAGAAGGAAAAGAAGGAGGAAGGAAAGGAGAGAGAGAAGAAAAGAAAGAAAATAAGTGGTTTATCAAGAGAATACTTTGACTACAGTAGTTAAACAACTGTAGATTCTATCCTCCCTAAGGAACTCACTATCTCATGTCTCAGGTGACATTTTCCCAATAGTCTTAAAACAAGATACCAATGAAATTGTCTTGTTTTTATGTTATATTTTAGTTATGAACTATAAGACTACTGGAAAAAATTCAGGGGAAAATACATCTAAAATCTGCATCATTCCCTTGTAGTTAGAAAAAGCAATCTGAACTGAGTATCTCTTTCAAGCCATTTCTTTTCACACATCCATAAAATTATATCTGCAAAAATTTTATATACAAATGGAGATCACAACTCCTACTTAAAGATTCATGTTGTTGTTAGATGCTGTTGGGTCAGGTCTGACTCATAGCGACCCTCATAGGGCTTTCAATGGTTGATTGTTTAGAGATTGCTTTGGGAGTGGATTGCCACATCCTTCTGTTTTTCCTGATGCTGGGGATCAAATCAAGGGCCTCAGAGAGTACAGAGCAGCACTCTACCGAGTTAAGCCCTAGCCTCCAAAAGATTCATATTCAAGACCATTTTACATCTGTCATACAAAAGATGCAAAATAAGTATCTGATGGACAAATAATAAATAAACCACCAGAACCAAACCCCAGCAGCCACTTACCTATAAGCCCGCCATGTTAATTCTAAAACCAACTGAGAATATTAGCACTAGACTTTGAATGTAGTGATTGCAGCAATGTGGATCCAAGTTGTGTGGAAAGATTGCAATAAGTTTATTTCTGCCTCTCCTCCTCTCCCCCCACCCTTGTCTTTCATTCCCTCCCTAATAATGTCTGGATTTTTCTAGGACATATAATCTTCAAACTGATATTAAACTTAGACATAGGGAGTTCTCTCATCTATTTTTTCACTCAACAAAAATATTTGACATCTAATCACTTTGCCAGGTATTTGAGATACCAGGATTATCTCAACAAGATTCATGGATAGTCTTGTCTTTCTACATGGGGAATAACCTAGACCCTTTCTGCTCAAAATGTGATCTATCCACTAGCACCATGAACAACGCTCAAGGGCTTTTTAGACATGCAAAATCTCAGGCCCCAATTCCGAACTATTAATTCTAAATCTGCATTTTCAGAAGGTCCTCAGGCAACTCAGGTATTCTAAATAACTTCAGGGGTCCACAGGATATAGGGGACAAAACTGACCAATGCAAATGAAATCAGGGCAATTTTACTGGCTAAATACATTCAGAAAAATATGAACCTACTTTTAAAAGCTAGCCAACTTGGCACAAGTGTACAGCAATCCTGAGAGTAAACTTTCTGGAGCATCTCTGCCAATCAAGATGCCATTATTACTCTTTTTGTGTTTGACAAACATTATGTTCCCTTTAAACAGCAAGAAACAGATTTCAGTTCCTCTCTAGGAACTGTGAACTCTGAAGTGGTAAGTGGGTGGAACATCAAAAAAAGCAACATCACTTAGTGACAAAAAGTAACAATTATGTTATTGCTGAGTGTCACAATGTACTTTCCTTTCAAACGCAGTGAGAATTACTAGTTTCATTTTAATATCAGGCCAGGAAATAATATATAAGCAGTTTTACAAAGCATGGAACTTATCCTGATCACATATCAGCCTATGGTCATTGATCCACAAACCTAAGGCTAATGTGGTTTAAAGAAGACGTGATCTAATGTTCAGGAAATGTCTCTACATAATTATATTACACTTTATTTAGAATAAAATCCTACACTATTATTACTGGATACCACAGAGGTTCATGAAGGTTTAACTTTTAGAAATCATCTACTTGTAGATGCAAGCCTAACTGAACAGGCTTTGGTTTTAGGGTATCTGCCTTTGAAAGGATTTACTGTGTAAAATAACCAAAGTCATCTGAGCCCCAGTTAAGCACTCTGGATAGAAGTAAAATTAGCCTAAGACAGGTTCAGAGGAAAAATATATACCCCCCCCCCAAAAAAAATCAAAATCTCATCTTCTTGGGGCTTATCAAACTATAAAAGAATGATGACTTAGATTAAAAGGTGACAGGGGACATGCTGTTTTGTTGGTGATATTGTTCCTCTGTTTATCTGTTTGTACAGTTATCTAATTCTTTATTCAAACACAGAATCAGGTAGGACTAGATCAAATTAAAAGCAATTGTTGTTTTTAGGTGCTGAGTCAGGGTTAACTCATAGTGACTCTATGTACAATAGGACAATACACTACCCAGCATTGTGCAATGCCCAGCACTGTGTCAGTGCTTCTCTGCTATTCATAGGGCTTTCAGTGGTTCATTGTTTCAGAAGTGGGCTGCCAGGTCCTTCTCCCATTTTTGCGGTGTTGGAGATCAAACTCTGGGCCTCAGAGAGTACAGAGTCTCACTCTACCAACTGAGCTAAACCCTAGCCCTAAAAGCAATTAAGATGCTTTTATGTTTCCTTTCATGGCCTCACTTGCCAAATACTGACCCATTCTTCATCAAACTCATGCCCTGAGAATGCATCCTTCCTGTCATCCTATCTCTGTACATGTTACTAATGACCAATGAACAGAAGATGAATGAATCTCTAGTTTTGTTTGTTTGTTTTGGGTTTTGTTTTTTGTAGTGCTGGAGATCAAACCCAGGGTCTTTCATTTAGTAGGCAACATGCTACCACTGAACTTAAAATCCCAGCCCTTCTTTAGTGGGTCTTATTAAACACTGTGTGATCTTTAAAGCTTTGGTCTCTGTATATGAATCTGTTATGTTCTCAATGCATTTATGTCTAACAAAAAGAGCTAATAATAAAATAATCCAGACAAACTGCAAGAGAAGGTGAAAAATCTGACCCCTTAGGGAGTCAGAAACCTGGATATGAATCTTAGTTCAGGCCCTTACACTTTTAGTAGGATACTTGGCCTCTCTGAAATAAGATCATGCTCAACGCCCTGGGTTCAATCCCCAGCACTGCCCCTGCACCCCGGAAATCAATTAAAACTTTAAAAAACAATAATAAGACCATGCTCATGAGCATATTAAAAAATTATAAATGATGTATAATACATGTAAAATATTTATCATGGAACCTCCCCAAGGAGAGTAAATAGCTGCTATTATTATCATAGGCCAACAATGCAATTTCTACAAATGCCCTATTTCTAATAGGTATACAAGTCAGGCCACTATCTTCCATATTTATGCCTCCTTGTTTAACTTTGTGAGCATGTTCCCAACCCTGCTAATCTTATAACCTAGGGTTGCTAATGAGAATTAAATGAATGGTAACATATAAATCTTTAGAATAATACCTAATACACAGCAGGTACTCAATAAACATTACCTTCTCTTCTATTTCTTGTAGCATATCTACTGCTGTCTTGTCTGCTCAGCTTCTTTTCATTTTGGGATCTGCATCTCCCTAACTCCTTGTGGTTGTAGTGGCTTTACAATTATATGGCTCTGCTCAGGAGCAAGTACCAGGGATCTTCCAGACACAATGATTGGTCCAGGGGTGAATTCATAACTCTAAAAAGGCCAATTAGATTCTTTTGAGGGGATAACACAAACAGAGGAAGAGTATGTGTACGTCTCTCTCTCCTTTTCTAAGAAGGGAAATGTGGACCTGTGGCTAGGATATCACACTTTGAGAGCCTACCTGAAATGATTTGGCCCTAACATCTTTTGAACACCTACATATAGCTATGGGCTGGGATTTGGCTCAGTGGGTAGAGCGCTGCGCTGCAGTCTCTGAGGACCCGAGTTCAATTCCCAGCACCACAAAAACGGGAGAAGGACCTGGCAATCCACTCCCAAGGCAATCCCGAAATAGCCATTGAAAACCCTATGAGGGTCTCTATGAGTCGGATACCGACTCGACAGCACCTAACAACAACAACAACAACATATAGCTATATCTGAACCATCTAATCCTCAGAATGCCAAAATTCAACAACAAGGTTTCTATCACTTGTAATAGGAAATTATAATGAGTAAGTGACAGTGTGAAATATAATACCAAAATGTAGTTAGATATAATACTCTCTAAGTCTACAGAGAAGTCAGAAATGGGTAAGACCATTTAGAGTTCTAGAGTCCACAAAACCTCCAGAAAGCAGAGGATGCTAAAGTGGGGTATGGGTGTGAATAAAATTATCACAGAGAAGATGAAATTCTTTTCAGCTAGAAGTAACAATTCACACAAAATTGGAAGCCCTAGACCTGATATCCAGCATACAGTATTTGAAAAACCTAGAGAGTGAAAAGGGAATATGTATCAAAAAAGGGCAAACAGACAGACTTAAGAGTATAGATCACATTCCATGGCAGAGGGGTTGGAAATGAAAGGAAGGTAAGGTGAAATGATAACCATACTCTGAGAGCTTAGGGCTGTGAATGCATTTCAGTATTTTAACAAACAATGTGGCTGTCATTACCAATGCCTCTCAGCTAAGTATCGGCCACACATAGAAAGCTACTTCAATATGAATAGCTTTCTACATTCCCAACACATGGAGGGAGCACTGACTAATTAAAAATCATTTCAATGTGCCTGTGACACACACTGAAGCAAATAAAACCTCCCCCCTCCACAGTGCCAATCTGAGGACTAGCTGCATCAGAACCAACTAAGGAGTGAGAAAAATTACCATTTCCTAGATGAGTATTTCTCTTTCAGGAAAAGGAGACACAAAAATCTGTATTTATTTGGAAATTGCTTATCTTAGAAAAGGAATCACGTCAAAGGATTTTTTTTATATCTATGCTTTCTTCATCATTTATGTCTCACTTAGGCAAATGTTAAAAATATAAATAAATTTGCATTGACTGAATATATAGAAAGTAATGTTGTTGTTGTTGTTGTTGTTGTTGTTGTTGTTAGGTGCAGTCAAGTCAGTATCCAACTCATAGTGACCCTATGTACAACAGGTGAAACACTATTGTAGTGCTTCTCTGCTATTTATAGGGTTTTCAATGGCAGATTGTTTTTTGGGAGTAGATTGTCGGGTCCTTCTCCCACACCTACAGCACCTGGTGTTCCCAAGTGGTCTCCATCCAAGTACTAACCAGGCCTGACCCTGCTTAGCTACTAAGATCTGACAGGATCCGACACCACAGTGATATGACCAGTGATATGACCACAGCCTACAGAAAGCAATAGCACAGCACAAAAGCAAATAATATTTCTACATTCTGCCACTAAAAATGCAATTAATAACAATAGCTAATGTGTACTGGTTACTTACATAAGCACTGTGCCAGCAAAATCTCATTTAACCTTCCCTAGTAAACCTACCCCTCACATGTCTGTCAGCTTATTGTAGTTCGGGGGCTTGTGTGTTGCTGTGATGCTGAAAGCTATGCCACCAGTATCTCAAATACCAGCAGGGCCACTTATGGTGGACAGATTTCAGTTGAGCTTCCAGACTAAGACAAACTAGGAATAAGGACCCGGCAGCCTACTCCCAAAACAATTAGCCATTGAAAACCCTATGAATAGCAGAGAAGCACTGTCAAATACAGTACTGGAAAATGAGTAGCCCCCCACCCCAAGGCTGGAAGGCATTCAAGAAATGACCGAAGAAGAGTTGCCTCCTCAAAGTAGAGCTGAACTTAATGATGGGAATGGAATATAGCTCCTGGGACCTTCTTTTGTACATGTGGCATGACTCAAAATGAGAAGAAACACAGTGACTACAACAATGGGCTCAAACATAAAAAGATCGTGTGAATGGCACAGCATTGGGTACTGTTTCATTCTAGTGTACATAGGTCACTATGAGTCAGACTCAACTCAGCAGCATCTAATGACAACAATAATTCTACAAAATTAAGAACTTTACCCATTTTACAGGTCAGGAGACCTACAGATGGTAAATAACACACTTTAAGTCAGTTGGAATGGTTCCCTAAACAGACAGCTTTCCCTGCAACTGGACAGTGCAGACCATAGATTGAAACTTTGCTGTCCCCAGGTCTACCTCAAGAAAGACAGGCTTCAGAGAAGGTGTGCCAGATAAAGGCTGAGCTATGCTGGTTTGTCCTTTCACATAGTACTTTTCCTGTAAAATTCAGACAGCAAGGTCAAGAGAAAATAGTGAAGAGGTTGGAGAGACAGGAAAGGGAAGAAAAAATTTCAGAAACTATTTCCAGATAAACACATAGTCCCTCCCTGTGTGTGTGCACCCTCACCCTCCCAAGAGATGGACTGGGTATCATTTTTCACATATGTCTGAGTATGAAGAGGTTTTGAATTCCAATGCCCATCCTCTGAAAATACAAGCAATTCAGTGAAATAGTATTTTACAACACAGCAAATGCATTTCAGGGAGGCTAAAGAAATGAATATCTGATCCTCCTTCCCCATTTCTCTTGCAATGCTCTTCAGGAAAAAGATTAGGTGAAGAAGCTCTCTGGCCACCTAACAGCCTGAACTTGTTCTTCCCATTTCTTTTAAACCTCCCTGTGGTGGGGATTAGGGCCTCCTTCTTAAGATCTCCAAAACATACCACAAATCCTTCTATGTTCAACCAGTTTGCCTCATGGAAAAAGCAACAGGCGGCAATGGAATTCAGGCCACCCCAACTCATAAGCACAGCCTGATGGATGTGGAAGCTGGACTGTGCCTTGGAGATGAAGCATATGATGGTCAGTACACTGTCATTACTGCAACTTGAAAGGGGAAGTTCACATAAGGCCTGTGGTTGACTTCTCAATTCTGCTGGCAGGGGTGCACACCAGTAAGGAAATTGCAATCCCTAAATAAATAATAAGCTGGGATATGAGCTACAGCAATGGAGAGGTCAGAGACTGGTGGCCTAGACAGGGCTGACCAAGAGACAGCAAACAAAGCTAACATTTAAGCATTTTAAGAATGTCCTATCAAGTCAGACTCCCCAAGAGGGTCCTTTGAGAATCCAAAATCCCAGTCACCACGCCTCCAAACTAGGTAGAATTTTTAAAGCAAGACGCTTAATCCAATCTCATTTGTCAAATGAGAATATTGAAACTCAAAGGGAACAAGTGTCTTGCCAAATACTCAAAGGCAAGAGAGCTAAGTCTCTAGGCCATTCATTATGCCACAGAGCATTATGCTGTAATGTATCATTTTTTTCCTCTACTGGTTTCTCCTTTCAAAGACACTTTTAAAGTCTTTCAATATGCAAATTGTGTGTGTGTGTGTATGTGTGTGCGCGCGCGCATGCATGTATGTATGTCCAGAACTAAAACTGTCTATAGTAAGCTTATTTAATTCCTTGTTTCTAGTGGTCCTTGCTCAAATGTAGTACTTACTTTTTTACAGGTAAAATTTAATTTCCAGACTAAAAGGGAAGAGACGGAGAAGACAGGACTCACTGAGCATCTATTATGTGTCAGTATTTTCCCATGTCTTAATCCCTTTTAATCCCCACCACAATCCTATGCAGGCTGGTATCAAGGTCCCAGTATATAGACTGGAAAGCTGGAGTAAAGAGAAGCAGTAAGTGGCAGAACTACATTCTTGGTTCCCATAAATAATCTAACCTTTTCTTCTGTGGATCCTTCTCAGTTCAGAAAAAAAAAAAAAAAAAAAAAATCAAGAATTTAAAAACATTTTTGGTGATGGTTTTTTAAACAACTTTATTGTTGTTATTTTCTAACTAACAATTCCTGATCATTCCTACATAATAAATGCACATTATTGAAAACATGAAAATTTTTGGAGGGGGAGGGGGTTAGCAAAGGAAAATATCTTCTATAATCTCTATACCAAGATAACATGTCAATATTTTAGAATATTTTTCCCAAATATTTATTCCACATTGATAACTATAACCTCTTTTTATGTTAAGAATAACTTGAGCATAGTAGACGGCACTATTTACATTTCCCCATGAACATTTTAAGAGTTCCAATTTTTCTACAATTTCCTCAACATTCATTATTGTCTTTTTCCTTCCCCTCCCTCCCTCTCTCTCTCTCTCTCTCTCTCTCTCTCTTTCTCTCTCTCTCTCTCAGTACTGGGGGTTGAACCCAGGGCCTTGCACTTGCATGCTTTTGTACCACTGAGCTGCACCCCCAGCCCTTTTTTTTTTTTTTTTTTTTAACTTTTTGAGACAGGGCCTCGCTAACTTATGCAGACTGCCTCTGGTCTCAAACTTGCAATCCTCCTGCTTCTGCCTCCTGAGTCGCTGGGATTACAGGCATGTGCTATTTGTGTTTTTCTATTTCAGCCATCCTAGTAGGGGAGAAGTTGTATCTAATTTGTTTTGATTTGCATTTCTCTAATGACAAATGACACTGAGCATTCTGTTGTGTTCTTATTGGCCATTTGTATATCTTCTTTGGAGAAATGTCTATTTGAATCCTTCATCCAATATTTAATTGGGTTATTTGCCTTTTATGGTTGAATTGTTTCTATATTTTTAAATGAATATTTTAATTAAAGTTAATATATACAAGAAGGTAACCAAATCATAAATTTTCAGCAGGATGAATTACAACCAAGAGAAGACAGCTGGGGACATGCCAACCAGCTCATGAAACATACTATAATGGTAATTCCAGGAGATTCCTTCCTATCCCTCCTGACCTTCACTTCTCCCCTCCTCCACCAAATTAGCCACTCTCTGTATATCTAACACCACTGATTAGTTTTGACTGTTTGGGGGAACACATATAAGCAAAATCATTCTTATATGGCCTGAATGATATTCAACCATGTTGCAGCATACAGAAACAGCTTGGGTCTTCTTACTGTCACATAACATTTCATTGTATCAATATTCCTCTATATATCTACCGTTGATGGATATTTTATTTGTTTCAAGGTTTCCATTATTCCACATTTAGTTTTGTTTTGTACCTTCCCATTTAAATTAGGTTTTACATAATCACTGTTAGATTTTCTTCTAGATATTCTGAGTTTGTTAATACCATTATAAGTGATACCGTTTTCTAAATTTCATTTTATAATAGTAACTAATATGTAAAATAAGATTTGTTTTTAAATACTGATGAGCCATTTGACTAAAGTTATTTATTAATCTGATAGCTTAGAAATGGATTGAGATTTTCCATATATACAATTATGGGTTCTGTGATTAAAAATAGTTTTATTTCTTCCTTTCTAATTCTTATTCTTAGAATGTCCAGAGCATTGTTGAACAGAAGCAATGGCAACAAGCATTCTCATCTTGTTCCTTAAATCATGAGGAAAACTTTCATCATTTTACCATTATATTTGCTATAGCTTTCTTGTGGTGGTTGTTAGGTGCCATCGAGTCATGTCTGACTCATAGTGACCCTCATAGGGTTTTCAATGGCTGACTGTTTCGGGATTGCCTTGGGAGTGGACTGCCATGTCCTTCTCCCATTTTTGGGGTGCTGAGAATCAAACTCGGGACCTCAGAACCTGCAGAGCAACGCTCTACTAAGTGAGCTAAATCCCAGCCCCAGTTAAATTCCAGCCCCAGCTTTCTAGTAGCTACTCTTTATTAGATTAAGAAAATACTCCACTTCTAATATGAATTTCTTAAAAGCTCTTATTTTTTCTTTTCTTTTGCATGCATCCATGAGAGGAGGTTACATTTATCAAATGCTTTTTCTGCATTTATTTCAATTACATTCTTTTTTTCCTTTATGCTATTCATGTGGTCAATAGCACTGATATCCAAATATTAGTCCAATCTTGTATTCCCAAAATAAACACAATTTGGAGATGTCATTTGTCATTGGATTCAATTCACTAAGATATTCTGGAAGGGAGCTATGCTCACCACTATATTACCAAGGTACACCACTAAGATAGTTTGTATCAGTGTTTATTCAAGAGGTTACCTGTAATTTTCCTTTCTTATACTATCTAGGTTGGCCATTAATGTAAAGCGTATGTTGGTCCCATTAAACAAGATGAAAAGCACTCCCTCTTTTTTCTGTTTTAGAAGTCCTTATATGGAAAACGGGCTGGGATTTAGCTCAGTGGGTAGAGCGCTGCGCTGCAGTCTCTGAGGTCCCAAGTTCAATTCCCAGCACCGCAAAAATGGGAGAAGGACCCGGCAATCCACTCCCAAAGCAATCCCGAAATAATCAGCCATTGAAAACCCTATGAGGGTCGCTATGAGTCAGATACCGACTTGACGGCACCTAACAACAACAACAACAATAATATGGAAAACCTCCTGGGAATACAAGTTGCTGTAGGTTTGGGAAAAGGACCCAGAAGCCCACTCGTGAAACAATCAGCCATTGAAAACCCTATAAATAGCAGAGAAGCAGTGCTGGACATGGCACAGTGTCAGGGAGTGTTTTGTTCTGGTGTACATCAGGTGGCTATGAGTTGGACCTGACTCCATAGCACATAACAACAACAAACATGGTAGAATTCACTGAACAAGCAATGAGGGTCTGTAGAATTTTCATTAGGGTTTTGAGAGGTTTTGTTTTGTTTGGTTTGGTGGTAAGATTTTAAATTACAGAATTATATTCTTTAATATGTAGGACTATGCAGATATTCTTTCTTTTTTGATGTACTTTTGACAGGTTGTATTTTTAAAAGAATTTAGTCATTTACCTAAAATTTCAATTTATTATCATAAAGTTGTTAATAAAAATCCTTTCCTGTTTTTAATTTTAAGATTTATATTGATGCCTCCCTTTTATTCCTAATATTGGTATATGTGCTGTCTCTAGTTTTGCTGATGATTCTAACTTGTTGTTGTTGTTGTTAGGTGCCATCGAGCCAGTATCTGACTCATAGCAACCCTATGTACAACAGGCGAAACACTATTGTCAGTACTTCTCTGTTGTTCATAGAATTTTCAAAGGCGGATTGATTTTTGAGAGTGAGTTGCCAGGTCTGTCTTCCAAGCCTACAGCACCTGGCATTCCCAGGTGGTCTCTCATCCAAGTACTAACCAGCACCCACCCTGCTTAGCTTCCCAGATCTGATGGGATCGGATGCCACTGGGCTACAGCTGCAGGTCTGATTCTAACTAGGATTTGTCATTTTTATCTATTCTTTAAAAGTCAGTGTTTGGCTTTGATGTTCGTATCCAGAATAAATTTACATTCTATTTCACTAATATCAATTTTTGTTTTTATTATTTCTTCCTCCCATTTTTTCATGATTTAATTTTTTCCATTGCTTTTAAACTCAACCAAACTGAATGGCTTGCTCTTTCTCATATACTCCCTATATTTTCTGGCCTCCTTCCCTTTATTCTGATGGTTCCTATTGTTTATAAACCATACTCCTTTCCTTCATCAAAATCATGCCAATTTTTCAAGGCTTTTGTCAAATACTACCTCCTCCAAGACGCATCCCTTTCCCCTTATTTGATATCCTTTGAATTCTAATATTCCATTTTGTTCTTCTTGGGTCACTTTTATTACCTGGCTTACACATTTTCTTTCATTAGCATCTTAAAAGATGAGAATTCAATTTTACTGCAAAAGCCCCCAAGGTGCTGTGCACAAAGTAGCTGCTCAGTAAACACTGGCATTTTTTACTCAACTTCAGGAGTTAGTCACACAAATTAACCCAGTTAATAGCAATAATTATCAACTGGCAACTCAGTCAAACATTTAGAATCCAATACATCATAGCAACAATTTTGGCAAAAAAAAAAAGGAAAGAAATTTATTTATTTACTTTTTAAAATCTTACTTGTTTCTAAAGGATACCAGTATATCATCTAAAGCTAACATTTAACTTGACATTTTATTTTTGGGGCCATCACTTACAGCCCACATTTTTCCTCTAATTTAAGGAAAATAGCTAAATAGGACAAAAAAATTCAAGATAAAAGATGAGAAGATGAAGACATTTCCCAAAGGGAAAAAATAAACTAAAGAATAATTCTGGTATAAATGGTTAATGCATGAAAGATGCAGAGCTTTGCCAGTTGGAACAAGTTATCATGCCATACTGTTAAGAATAACTTTATCTAGGTGTGGTGGCACACACCTATAATCCCAGTGACTTGGGAGACAGAGGCAAAAGGATCACAAGTTCAAGACCAGACACAGTCTGCATAATTTAGTGAGACCCTGTCTCAAAAAAAGTTAAAAAAAAAAAGTGGACTGGGGGTGAGCTCAGTGGTACAGCACCTGCAAAGCATGCAAGTACAAGGCCCTGGGTTCAAACCCCAGTGGGGCAAAAAACAAAAGAGGAATAAGAAGAAGAACTTTAGAGAAAGACTTAAAACACAGAGGGAAAAACAGGGTATATATGTCTGCAGGGTCCATGTTTGGAGCCTTATTAGGAGGCCTGATAACACATACATGTGAAATAAATCAATCTGTTCTGATAGCACAAAAGTACAACTCTGTTCACTTCTAAATATATCAAATAGGCATCTCTAGCAGTCTGAGCTATCTCTACTTGTACTGTGATGCAAACCTCACTGCACAATTCTCAAAGAAAATGTTGAAAGAAAATCAAGCTGAGCTTGGTGCTATGGTGCACACCTGTAATCCCAGCAACTCAGGAGACTGAGGCAGGAGAATTTTAAGTCTGAGGCCAGAGGCAGCCTGCACAACCATGTCCCAAAATAAAAAATACAAGAGTTGCTGGGGGGGATCTCAGTGGTACAGTATTTGCCAAGCATGCATGAGGCCCTGGGTTCAACCCTCTTAGTTTTGGGGGGAAAAAAAAAAGTATAGAAAAGAAAAGAAAAGAAAATCCAGTTAAACCTCTACAGGCCATATTTAGTAAACTGGATGGGAAAAGTAGACCATACAGGAGCACTAAAGAGAAGTATGTTTTCAAATCTCAGCTGCCAAGTGAATAGCTGTAGGACCTTGAGCAGGCTGCCTATACTCTCTAAACCACAGCTTTCTCATCTGTGAAATGAGATAATTATGCCTGTTCATCAGCTTACTGTAAGTGCCTAACCCCATGTATTGGAATGGTATTCTTGCCATTGGTGTGTCACTGGTGGTCCAGGTAGCATTTTGGCTGTTAGTGCTACTGCTGTTTTGTTGCTAGTGTTTATTATCCACAAAAGGAACAGAACCAAGTTGTTTGTTTCTTTGTTTGCAATGCCGGGGAACAAAGCAAGGCCTCACACGTGATAAGCAAGCACTCTACCATTGATCCACATTCTCAAAAGGCCATATTGTTAAAATCCAAAAGACACCATTACAGCTTGAATAGAAACACTAGGTATGGCACAAATTTCCTAAGAACATAGCATCCTGGGAAGAGAAATAATTTTAATTAAGACCCAAAACTGACCCAAAGATGAACGAAATAAACCAAAGGCCTAGAGACAAAAATATGGTAGCTCCTTCAAAGTATTTCTGACTAAATCCCAGGACTCCACTAAATTCACAAGGGTTATTGGGTTGTGTTCCATAGCCCAGCTTTGGATTCAAACTCTCTCCCTTCCTAGATGTCTGACTTTGAGAAAATTGAGTAGCTCTGGACTTCACAATGTTACAGTATGTCCCTCCCATTCCTATGGACATGAATGGACTGAATTTGACCAAACACCAAGATACCTTTTAGTGTTTGGTGTCTTTGCTCAACTGCAGGTCAGCCCCATGCAAAAGAGCAGTCACCTACCTAGGCACAAAGACAAAGTGTAGCCTTTAGTTTTAATAAGAAAAATCAACTTCCCCATTGAGCTTACACTTGAATTCAAAGTCATATTCATTCATGAACAGCACAACTGCACTTTAATAACTTAGTCAAGCTCAATCTTGTACTGGTTATTACTCAGCTCCAATTGAAAAAAAAAAAAAAGCCTAATGGGGACAAATGTTACTCAAGAAGAACCATTTATGGCACAAAGATGCCTAAGCTAGTCATGTCACTGCAAAGCTAAATACCCATGATCCTCACTTCTGTTATCAACAGAAATATTGTCTCTTAGTGACATCCTGACCCTGGCTTCTTAATCTACTTTCCTATTAACAAGTTCAGATGAAGTATATTTTCTGCAAGTTTTACTACAATGCTATGTCAACTCATGTGTATTCTACCTTATCAATTCTGCTGAAAATTTGATAATTTCTGCTGTGCCAGAGAAAAGTCATTTTTTCTTGATGAATATCATTTAATATATTAAGCAAATGAGAACCAAGGAACTCCTTGCATTTTTTTAACCTGGGAAATTAAGTTTGCAGTAAAGTTTTGTGTTCTATCCAGTAATTGTTACTATAGGACTGGTTGGATTTTTTGTATTTTTGAAAACAACATTCTCTTTATTCTTTTTTCTATGGTTTTTGGAGCTGCCACAGCCATCTTCTTCAGATAGACAGGGAGAGGATGTCTGAAAATAGAGCTCACATGAAGGAAGCCCAGAAAAGAAATGGAATGTGAATTAATGGAATGCGCTTGCATTGTTTGAGCCCCTGGATCAAGCTGTGCCTGAAATGATCCCTGGTTATTTTTTTTTTTTCCTGGTTAAATGACTCAATAAATTCTTTTTGACATTAATCACTCTAAATTAGATTTTCATTTCCTTAGAAATTCTAACAACAAAAGGTCTCAGATTACCGGAGAAGTACTGCCTTACTGTAATTCATTTTTTAAATGGTTTTAAATGGTTAAAATTTTATAATAAATCCAAGAAAATGAAACTTCTGGACATCATGTTCATGTCATTTCAAATTTACAACAAAATAGGCTAAAAACACATTCTTTCAATGAAATTAGCATTGAAGAAAGAAAAGTGAAAAAACAAGACTTTTAGTTGCCATCCTTATTGACAATTCTCTATAAGAGCAGAAAAGGAAGTGCTTAGTAAATAATCTAGTAAAAAGTCAAGAAAAAAATCAAAAAAGGAAGAGTATCACACCACCTATAAGAAAGTAATTTTTCTGGAAAACACACACACTATTCTAAGTACAAGCTTGGAACATACCTGCCAGACCAAATCAGGATCAAATTTGTAACTTGGAGATTCCTGCAAGAAGATAAATTACAAATAACTGCATTCATTGGCTTCCTTTCTGAAGAACTGCCCCTCATTTTGGTATAGGCAGATGGCCTTCTCCCATGCTTACCCCACAGAGAGAAAGTCTTACAACTAAAGTTCCAGAGGGGTACACAGAGATCCACTAGAGTTACTAGGCTCTAGTTCCAAATGAGGTTGAAATTAGGCAAGATTTCACAGACTTTCACAATAAACACCTTTTTTGAATTAATGCAAAGTCATATGTGGAGATGATAGGGGTTCAGAAGTTCACCCTCAGTTTCTCTAAGAAGAGACAAGCAAGAATAACTTGTGAACCCTAATTCATGTCATCTCCCTGAAATACAGGGCCACTTTGCTAAGAAAGCTCTTTTAAACTTTAGATTTTGCCAAGGCAGTAGATGACACTGATGTTCATCCAAAGCCAAGACATACCAGGATCCCAAGTTCCATCTGCCAGTTCTGTTGGGTAGTCAATTCTGACTTTACAGACTGGATTTCCAACATTTCCTCCAATTTCTAATGTAAAAATTTGATGAGATCACAGCCTCTGTCACAAGTAAATGTGTGGCCAAGGAGGTGAGCCTCCAACAGCTGCCTCCATAACTGAGTGTAGATGTGCTGAGTAGAGATGCTAATAGGACCCAGACTTCTCCATGGACAAAACATAAGGCAGTGTTTTTGAAAATTAATAGGCATCCAAAAAGACAGAAAAATTCAGAATCAGTTTCCTGACAAATACATGATCTTCATTTGTTCCCAAAATACATTCCTATGATGCAAATCAGCATCACCGGCATCTATAAAAGAAGATTTCCAGGCTCAGTTTACTGATATATACATGTACTGTCCTAGTAATCATGTTCTTATGCATTCCTATGTGAAAGCCTAAATGAGTGTTTTTACTTACTATATTCGTGTAATGCTGGAATAGCAAACTAGAATCAAACAGAATTTCTACTTTAAAAAGCCACTTAAAAGAATAGCAGCTGTCTTTGAATAGAGAATTTACCAAGAAAATATTCACCAAATTATGAGATATGTCTCTTTCTGTTTCTCTATAGATTTTTGGAACTTACTTTTCCTTTATTTAAAAAAGAAAAAAATGAATCCCAGCAACTCAGGTGGCTGAGGTAGGATGATTATGAGTTCAAGGCTAGAGGTAGCTTGTGCAACTCAGCAAGACCCAGTCTCAAAGAATAAATGAGGGGCTGATGGGAAGTTCAATGGTAGAGCACTTGCCTGGCATGCAGGAATCCCTGAATTCAACCTCCCAGTACAGGAAAAAAAGAATTAACTTAGAAATGCACTGTATATACCTCTTCTTCTTAATTATTATTTGTACTAGAGACTGCCCTTTGAAAACTGAAAATTATCTTTTGTCTTTCTGGTTGGGTTTTTTTTTCCCCCTTAACTAAGTTTCAGGTTTGGTTGCAATGTGGAGTGAGGATAAAATCTCAGTTATAAACCATTTCCTCCCAAGTATAGGATAAGTTTCTTTTCAAAATAAGTTAAAATTATAGAAATTCAAGACAACTGATGAGCCAGGATTAAAAATTATTTTTAATCCTATTAGTGTTTCTTTTCTTCAGTGATATTTTTCAAACCAATTTACTGCAAATGCCTTATGAGTACCTTAATTCATGCAACCTCATCTATAGGATATACAGTTTTAAAGCCAATGTCTTACATTATTTACACACACACACACACATACACACACATACACACACACACACACACACACACACACACACACAAAATATCCACTTGGATGAAGACACTGTCACTGAGTAGAAAAAGATCTCAAGTCAGAATTGTACATGCCAAGATTTCAATAGTTCATATTAGTTTCTTTCTGTCGAGGACTTGGGAATTTTTTGGCAGACAACTCAAAATCATGTTCTACATGAGAAACAGAAAAATCATTATTCTCAGGGAACTTCAGAATTCTCTTGTAGACTGATGATGTCCAGAAATATTTGAATGTTAAATTCAAGTAATAAATTTGTAGTCTACAGACATCTTCATTATGAAAACACTTTTCCTTAATATAACAATTTAAATCGAGAATTATTTATTCTTAAAACAAATATTTTACCATTTGCTTCCTTCTGGCAAAAACAAGAAGTAAAGAGATTTCAAATTTCTAGATATCAGCAAAGCAACTGTTTCACTTAGGTCTGCTTCTTAATCATATATCAAGTCTCAGACGTCATAATTTACTTAATTATTATTTACATGCTCTAAATCTACTCAGAAAAATATTTGTATTCTTTTAAATCATTTATCTCTATGCCTTTCTATGTTACTTCTATATTTTGTGAGAATTTAATAAATTACTATTACTTTCAGACTTGGTTAGGAGAAAATAGCAGAGTTAAAAGATAGTATTACTCTTTGAAAAGTAAATTTTGCTGATAGTATAATTTTAATTATTTACCTAAAATAACTTCCCTTTGCCAAATCCTAGTTTCCCAAAGGTGTCTTTTCATTGTAATGTGAATGGGAGGGGAATTATTCTAGAAGTAAATACTTTTAAAAGTACATACAAAACATCTCTTAGAGTTAAAGGCATTGGCCATACTCTGGAAGTGATCCCAGCTCCTTTCAAACAAGGGATACTTGAGCCCTTTATTCTTTTGCCTAGAAAGGCATCCTAATTAAAAAGCCAATAAATTAAATGCACCCAGGAGAGAAAAAAAAAAAAATCCAGAAGCCAAGCCCCCACCAGGGTGCCTTGAGAAAAACACAAAGTTCATTTCATATTTGTTAGGCAACATCAAGTTAGAACAAACTCCCAAGACACAGCTGTTTTTGACAAATGTGCTCAGCTCTTACCTTCATTTCAATGACAGTCTGGAGAGCCTTCGTCTTGGCTGGCTCTGGCTGAAGTTGGCTTCTTCGGTGCAATTCCTGGGGAGGAACACGATAGAAGTAAGCCTGACGGTTCATCCTTCCGTTACACCATGACCTTTACACAGCTACCACACAGCCCACCAGGTCCACGTTCCCTGTGCAAAGACATAAACAAGCCACAGGTGCCTCTTCCCCCACACTCTTTAGCATCCCTCCTGCCTGCAGCTTGCGTTCCGGTGAAATGCTCCTGGCACATGCGCTATTTCTGAAACTTCCATCAATAATTAATGTCAACTGTGACAAAGCCAGCAAGTAATCAGAGTCCAAATACTGTTCAACACTGGGGCCGATGCCCAGCCATCAAATCATAATTTACTAAATTACATTACTTTGTGCTCCCAACACAAACACAGCAAGGAAACAGAGGAAAGAAAATGACTAACGTGGTTGCAAATCCGCTGCACACATGGCTTTTTGCTCCCGAGGTAGGTTTGAAATGAGCAATTTAAAACAATTTCAGTACAACTGTGACATTTTTTGGAGGGATCTGAGGAAACTCTGTGAATCTCTTGCTTCTGAATTTACAGTTTCAGTCCTTGTTCAAAATCACATCTGTGGGTGATATGCATATGCATCATGATGCCAAGAAATTAAAATTGGCATTAATATCAACAATGTTAGAGGATAGCAAAAATGGTCAGAGCCAGATGTACACCCAACAACTCCTAGAATAATGATGAATATTTCTTTAGGTAAAGAGCAAACAACAAACTTGCAATTTTAAGCTTGAAGGCTCACTTTTTTTTTTTTTTTTTTTTGGTGGTACTGGGGGTTGAACCCAGGGCCTTGCACTTGCATGCTCTGCAAGTGCTGAGTGCTGGACCACTGAGATGCACCCTCAGCCCATTTTTTACTTTTTTGAGACAGTCTCGCTAAATTATACAGACTGCCTCTGGTCTCGAACATGCAATCCTCCTGCCTCTGCCTCCCGAGCCACTGGGATTACAGGCATGCGCCACCGCGCCCCGCTAAGGCTCACTTTTTGTATACCTCTCCTCAAAAGAACAGTTTCATGAAGATTTTGAAAAGTTGTCTTGGCAGGAGAGAGGCGATAAAGAGAAGGTTTCCTCAGGTCATACTTTCATTTTCTTTATAACTATCAACAGTTTTCTGAGAGTGGAGCACAGCAGGAAGAAATATAGACTCGTAACATGTCCACACTGATACAGGTCACTTAAGGAAAAATTCCATTAAGACTTACTTCTGACCAGGTGGTGGTAATGCATGCCTATAATCCCAGTGACTTGGGAGGTGGAGGCAGGAGGGTCACAAGTTCAAGGCCAGAGGTAGCCTGTATAACTTAGACCCTGTCTCAAAACAAAAAAATCTTTAAAAGGGTATGGGGTGCAAAAAAAATTTTAAAGGGTGTGGGGTGCAGTTCAGTGGTGGAGTGTTTGTAAAGTATGTGCAAGGGCCTGGGTTCAGCATTCCCCACCAGTACTGCCAAAAAACAAAACAAAAAAAGACTTACTTCTGCTTCCAGAAAAATCAATTTAGAGCATCTAAACAAGGAGTGTCTACAGCCATACCACCTTGGCATCCAATCCTGTCTGATATTGGAAGCTAAGCAGGGTCGGGCCCGTTTAGTACTTGGATGGGAGACCACCTGGGAATACTGGATGCTGTAGGCTTAGGAGAAGGACCTAGCAACCCGCTCCCAAAACAATTAGCCATCAAAAACCCTATGAATAGCGAGAAACACTAACATAGTGCTGGATCTGGCACAGTGTCGTGTAGTGTTTCATTCTGTTGTACATACGGTTGCCATGAGTCAGACCCAGCTGGACAGCACCTAACAACAACAACAAACATATACTATCTCTAGGTTTTTAGAACCGCTGGATCATACACATGTAAAAATTGAAAAAAATTGGGAGGTAGGAAAGAGGAACAATTTCATTTCTAGCTTTTTCCAAGAATGGGCATTTAAAGTTAACCATCTCTATTATTACCAATAGGGCTGGGATTTAGTTCAGTTGGTAGTGCACTGCCCTGCAGTCTCTGAGGTCCCAGATTCGATTCCTAGCACCGCAAAAATGAGAGATGGATGTGGCAATGCCAAGGCAATGCCAAAAAATAATCAGCCACTGAAAACCCTATGAGGATCACTATGAGTCGGACATGACTTGATGGCACCTAACAACATTGCTACCATCTACTATCACCACCATTTCATAAAAATTGTTGTTGTTGTTGTCAGGTGCCATCAAGTCGTAGAATATATTAACGTAAAAACTGTCAGAAGAACCAAATCTCACAATAAAAGATAGTCCTACCAAAGATAAGACAGATAAGCATGTAACCTTTCATCCATGTCCTATTACGCTGTCTTTTATGCCAGTGGCCTGACAAATCTTGACTACGTACCACGGTACATATGTCCAGGGACCAGTAGGTACAGATCTGGACTCAGAGGTCTGAGAAGAATATTTTCTCCTCAGAGTCATTAGTGGCACAAATCAGCAATCTTATGTGAAACAACTTCTCAATCTCCAATTTAAGAAATGTGCTTCCTAATTATCTAAAATGCTCTCATATCAGTTGGGACTTTTTTCCCCTAACATATCTCTGGAAGGGATGGAGTCAAGAATTGATGAATGGACTGGGTGTGGTGGCTCACACCTGTAATCCCAGTGACTTGGGAGGCAGAGGCAGGCGGATTGCGAGTTTGTAGCCAGAGGCAGCCTATGTAACTTAGCAAGACCCTGTCCCAAAATAAAAAGTAAAAAAATGGGGTGGGGGATAGGTTGTAATAGGGCACTTGCAAATCATGTGTGAGGCCCTGGGTTCAACACCTAAGTACTAATAAATAAATAAATAAATAAATAAATAAATAAATAATTGAGGAACAGATTTATAAAAGAGGTCTTGTGTCCTTTTGGAGGCTCTGAATGGCAAAAACCTGGCAATGTGGGCATTTTTAGGCTTTGTGGAGAAGACAGAGGCTTTCTTAAGGAAAGACTTTACAGGCAGTTGTCTTTTATTCAGCATCCACAATGTCTCTGGTAGTACTTGAGTCTTACAAATCACAGCTCTACCTAAAGAAGATGACAACCTATATGGTAAGTCCAGTGAGCTGCTGGTAAACATTTAAAAATCAGCACCCACCACCCAACACCTAAAGAGCATCACTGAAAGTGGAGTCAGGAAGTACTATGGTTTAGATTTGGTTTAACTGTGTCCCCCAAAGTTTTGTTGGTTGGAATCTTGGTCCCTATAGTGGCAATGTCAGAGGTGATGAAACCTTTCCCAGGTGGAGCCTAGTATAAGCTTCTTAGGTCATTGAGAGCAGTACCCTCAGAAGGGATTAGGATAATGCTCCTGAGACCCTGGTTAGTTTTCACAAGAGGATTGGTATAAAAGAGAAAGCCTGGTCCCTCCCAACTGGATCTGCCTATCTCACCATGTGATTGCTCCCTCTCACAGGCACTTTTCACCATCCATCATGATGTCATGTAGCCAGAGCTCTCTGCCACCATACTGTTTGGACTTTAAACTGCCAGAACTAAGAACAAATAAATCATCTTGCCTTAGAAAGTATCCACTGTTGGGTATTTTGCATAGTAATGGGAAAAAAAAGGACTAACACAGGAAGAGGGGCACAATAGCACCCCATTATATATATATATATATATATATATATATATATATATATATGGTATTTTCCATAACACAGACACAACAGATGTAACAACCTCAATATACTAGACAATAGTAAAGTGGAATTAAAAATTAGGAACATATGAATTTGTTTTTTGGGTTGTTTTTGTTTTATTTTGTTTTATAGTACTTGGGGGTTGAACCCAGGGTCTCACACATGCTTTGGAAACACTCTACCACTAGGCTGCAGCCCCAATCCCTTTTTAAAATTTTATCTTCAGGCAGAGTTTTGCTGCATTACACAGGCTGCCATTAGCCACAAACTTGCGGCCTCCCTGCCTCCATCTCCCAAATTGCTGGGATTACAGATTGGCACCACCACATCCAGTGAAACTTATGAGCTTTAATATTAATTTATTTGTGAGTTTGTATATTTCATTGTAACATTAGTTGGTAAAACAAGCTTCCAATAGTTGGCTCTCATGGCTCACAATAATCAGTTCCAGTACACTACAGGGTGAATCTCACGAGGACGTCAACCTCCAAAAACAGTTACTTAAGCTCACAATATTGCTGGAGTTCAGTGGACCAATAAAGTCTCACAGACCCGAAGATGGAAAATATATCACTCATAAGAATTGTTCTGTAGTAACTACTAGGAGAAATACATTTCACAGGTCAACAGTTATGATACCAGGTGGGATCAAAATCATCTTTTACAAAGACCGAGAAAGACTGATGTGGTAGTTCACGCCTATAATCACAGCAATCAGGAAACTAAAGCAGGAGGATCTCAATGTAAAGACAGTCAAGGTTACCTAGGTAGACCCTGTCTCAAAAAAAAAAAAAAAAAAAAAAAAAAAAAAAAAAAAAAAAAAAAAAAAAAAAAAAAAAAAAAAAAAAAAAAAAAAAAAAAAAAAAAAAAAAAAAAAAAAAAAAAAAAAAAAAAAAAAAAAAAAAAAAAAAAAAAAAAAAAAAAAAAAAAAAAAAAGGCCGAATAATGATAATTTCATACCATACCCAATTCCATTCCAAAATACAAATAAAAAATAATTTGAAGAGAGAGGTTAGGCTTGCATAAAATAAGTAAAAATAATCAAGAAACAACTAAACAACAGAATGAAAATAAAATAAAAACTATAGAGTGAACACACATTCTGCTTTAGTTTTCACCAAGCCTAAAAACATTGTTAAGGACAGATGTACCATAAAAAAGCTAAACTGTGGCAATAGTTTTGCAAAGATGATAACAGAGTTCTCTTTTCTGTAATCATACAAGTTCTATTATAATATAAACCAGCTCAAAATCCATACTGGGCCCTAGCCTTCTGTGTTACTTCTTTAAAAATAAAAGAATAAAATCTCCTATTACCCAGAAATTTTAATTTCTTAACTGTGCTATTTTTCAATTCTGATTTCATAGTTTCTGAACATAATCTTAATTCCTAAAGTATCGAGTAAGAAGAGATTGTAAACTGTGTCCAGACTACATGCACTATCTGAAAGCCCCATTTCAGACATTTCGTCCACCTCTAAGATTCTGAAAATGCTCACTCTACAAGCTCACTCTGCAGACAAGATCAGTTGCCCCATAAACATTCACACATAGGGTAGTTACTAGGAAGCTCCACCTCCATGCCCCCTCCCACACTTGGATCTAGATGGGACTTATCTGTTGCCAGTAGAACATGGATGGAAACAAGAACTCACCTGTCATAAAAACTTCCAAATAGCCTTCAACTCTCCCTCTTCCCATCTGCTAATCCAGAAACAAAGGATTTCAAAGAGCACTAAGATAAAAGGAGCCTGGATCCCTAAAACACCATCTGAAAAGGTTGCTGAACATCTACATTGGACAACAAGGTGAATGAAAAATAAACTTCTAGGGTTTTTTGAGGGAGGGATTGTGGGTTGTTTTTTGTGGTATTGGGGGGCTGAACCCAGGGCCTCATGCATGTGCTATACCACTGAGCTGTAACGCCCCATACACATTTTTTCTTTTTTGCTTTCTGAGACAGGGTCTCAATAAATTACATAGCCTGCCTCTGGTTTCAAACTTGCAATCCTCTTGCCTCTGCCTCCCAAGTTGCTGGGATTAAGGGTGTGAGCCACCATGCCCAGCAACTTCTGTTAAATTAAGCCTCAGAGCCTCTGAGCTTCTAGGCTTTATCTGAGGAAATCCCAGCTCTCTCTGTTTTAATTACTGCAATGGCTGCAAGGAGAAAGAATACCTTATTAGTCCTGTACTGTTGGTTGCTTTTGAATAGCTAAAGAGATTTTAGCATGTGGTTGTGTGTCAAATTTCTCTAAATAGAAATATGAGTTGGTTGCTGGATGCCCTGACTATCCTAACCATCTGAGAGAGGCACCCATTGTGCACTAATCTTAAACAACTAATGAATTTCCCCAGGAGCATTTGGAGTTCTTTCACATAAGTACGGATAAATACAAAATTTAACTTAAATTATCAAGTACAATGGACTTAACACTTTTCTGGGTCACAGATCTCTGTAAGAATCAAATGTAAAGTGTAGACTCTCTCTAGAAAGGGGCACATAAGCACACACACAAACAAAATGATGTGCACCATTTCAGTTATTTCACAGGGTCTCGTTCATCAACCCAGAATCAGACCCCTTTGAATCGGACACTGAATCGGACTTTGGACTAAGAATCATTTACTGAGAGGAAAGAGCACTGTGCTTGGAGTCACAAGTTAGAAGCCTACAATCCAGCCTGAGACTGTGGGCACCTCTCTGATATGCAGAAAAAGGAGGTTTTGATAGGGGCTCTAATGCCCTTCCAGCCTGAAAATATCCACATTTTTAATAGGCAACAAACTCTGAAAAGGTGATTTTTGTCTGGTATTTCTAGTCAGTTTTAAAGGTAGGAGAAAAAAAAATAAAAGAAGAAAATTGGCAGCATCACAAAATAATATCTCACTGTGACACTGATCTCCAGGTTATATATTTTCCTATAACTTCATGTCTGAGTTGTCCTTACTGGTCTAAAACTGCCAGCTCTTTCAGGTGATCAACACAGAAATATCCCAAGAACCTAGAATTTTAGCATGAAATCTCAAGTGGCCCAACAGAATGACATTTCTTGGCACTTAATGACAGAGGCTAGAGTGTAATGAGTTAATCTGGATGGACAACAGCATCTAAAAGGAGCCTAGCAAAATCATGCATACACATACTATACACTTTCTTCAACAGGAAAAAAAAACTTAACTTTCTATCCAAAGGTAAATACTATTTTTATCTGGCCTTTTTCCACTATTGTTCTGGAAATCTAGTACTGTGTAAGAAACCAACACAAACTTAGTGGTATCAAACTTCCACCATTTTATTATGCTCATGTATTCTAAGTCAGGATATAAAGTGGAGAGAAGAGATAGCTTATCTCATAATGTCTGGAGTGTGGAACATGCAGGAGTGGTTAATCCACTCCCAGCAGGGTTTCTCCACTGAAACGTCTAGTGCTTTATCTGGAAAATGAGTTGGAGGCTAGACCTAGTTAGAATTGTCAACTTGGGTACCAACATACAGCCTCTCTATGTAGCTTAGGCTTCCTCATGGCCTGGAGTCACAGGGTAATACAAGTTCTTACATTTAGGTACAAAAACTCCAAGAGCAAGAGTCCTAGGAAATAAGTAAGAGACTGTATGTTTTTATTTTTTATTATGTAACATTGTAAGTCCCATAGCATCACTTCCACCATGTTCTATATGTTGAAATGGCCATAAACCTCCCCATATTCCAGGGAGGAATGCCAAAGATTTTGAAGTAATGTTTTTAAATTGCCATTGTTGGAGTTGAGGATGTAGCTCAGTGGTACAGCACTTGGCGAGCATGCATAAGGTCCTCAGTTCAATCCCTGGCATTACAGAAGAAAAAAATGCTGCTCTTAAGAACCAAAATCAATTGGAGAAATCAGTAATAAATTAACACTATTATTTCAAATATTAACTCCTACCAGTCTTAAGACATGACAGATTTCACTCTGCATTTTTATTCAGTATGATTGAATTCTTAGCCAGAAGAATAAGGCAAGAGAAAGAAATAAAAAGGATCCAAATTGGAAAAGACCCAAAAGACTCCACCAGAAAACTCCTAGAGTTGATAAACACTTTACTATCAGCAAAGCAATAGGATATAAAATCAACATACAAAATCAGTGGCTTTTCTATATAGCAGTAATGACCAGGCTCTGAAAGAAATGAGGAAAACAATCTCATTTGCAATAGCTTCAAAAAGAATAAATACCTAAGAAAAAAACCTAACCAAGGAGGTGAAAGACCTCTACAATGAAGACTTTAAAACACTGAAGAAAGAAACCAAAGACAACACTAGAAGACAGAAAAGCCTCCCAGGCTCATGGATCAGAATTAAAATTGTGAAAATGGCTATATTACCAAAAGTAATCTACAGGTTCAATGCAATCCCCATCAAAATCCCAATGACATTCTTCATCAAAATAGAAAAAGACAATCCTAAAATTCATCTGGAAGCATAGAAGACCCCAAATCACCAAAGCAATCCTGGGCAGAAAGAGCAATACAAGGAGTATCACAATACTTGATTTCAAATTATACTACAGAGCCATAGTTAACAAAAACAGTTGGTACATGCATAAAACCAGATATGTGGACCAATGGAATACAATGGAGGACCTAGAAATAAACCTATGTAGCTACAGCCACCTGATGTTTTACAAAGGTGCCAATAACATATAGAAGAAAAGACAGCCTTTTCAACAGTAGAAGACCAAAACTAGATCCCTACCTCTCACTCTCTACACAAATCAAATTTAAGTGATCAAAGACCTTAATGTAAGACCTGAACTTTGAAACTGCTAGAGGAAAACACAGGAAAAACATTTCAAGACACAGGCACAGGCAAAGATTTTCTGAAAAGGACTCCAACAGCACAGGAAACAATAGCAAGAATTGACAAATGAGATTGCATGGAATTAAAAGGTTTCTGAATAGTAAAGAAGACAATTAAAAGAATGGGCAGCTTACAGAACGGGACAAAATCTTTGCCAGCTATACATTAGACAAGGGATTAATATCTATAATATAACTCAAAATTTAAACACCAAAAAAGGCAAATTGTCTAAACCAAAAATTGACATGTGAATTGAACAGACAGTTCTCAAAAGAAGAAATACAAGTGGCCAATAAACATATGAAGAAATGTTCAACATCTTTAGCCATCAGGGAAATACCAATCAAAACTTCATTGAGATTCCATCTCCCCACAGTCAGAAGGCTAGCATCAACAAAACAACAACAAACGCTGGCAGGATGCAGAGGGAAAAAAGCACTAATACACTGCTGTTAAGAATGTAATTTAGTGCAGCCTCTATGGAAATCAGTATGGAGATTCCTCAAAAAAACTAAAACTAAAGCTACTGTGTGACTGAACTATACCAATCCTGGGTATACCCAAAGAAATCTAATTCAACATACAATGGAGATACCTGTTCATCCACGTTTATTGTAGCCAAGATTCACATTAGCCAAGATGTGAACTTAACCTAGATGTCCACCAATAGTTGAATGGATAAAGAAAATATGGTATATAAACCAGGAAGTTTTACTCAGCCATAAAGAAAGATAATATTATGTCATTTGCAGAAAAATGGGTGGACTAGAGACCATCATTTTAAGTGAAATAAGCCAGACCCAGAAATAAAAAGATCACATTTTCTCTCATATGTAGACACTAGATTCTAACTATATTAAATATTTGTGTGTGTGTGTGTGTGTGTGTGTGTGTGTGTGAGATGAAAGTAGGAAGAGGACTATTTGTAGGAAAAAAGAGATTAAAGATAGTAGAGAGGGGGCAATAAGGAAAGATAATGGGGAGAAAGACATGTTTTCTCTCACAGTTGGAGTGTAGATTCAAATATATATATGTATACATGACATGCAAACAGGAGGAGGACAATTTGGGTGGAGGAAAGGGATCAGCAGGGGGCATAGGAGGCATGAGATAGTAAAGAATGGGGAGTGAACCTAAGCAATGTACAATGATATGCATATATGAAAAGGTCATAACAAAACTCATCAATTTTTACACTAAAAATTACTAATCTAGAAAATAAAAAAGATATGGCAGATTTATATATTCAAATAATAATTTGATACAGAGGATAAAGGAAATATAGTAATGAACAAAACAGACTAATATCTGAATCCTCATGCATTTTCTACCCAAGGTCCACATGGGAAAAAAGGTGCAAAAGTTTTAAAAGGAAAATAAGTCAGGAAGGCCAAACAGGATGTACTAAATTGCAAGCTTAAATAGTCAGGGAAAGCTTCATGGAAAGGTGACATATAAGCAAAAACCTAGAGGGAATGAGGAAATAAGTTGTATAGTTTATTTCATAGAGAGGGAACAGCAAATGCTAAATGGATGGCTGAAGCTGCATGAAGGATGGGGAAAATAGTAGGCTAAGTAAATTACGTGGGTCGAGAATGATGGAAGAACAGGTCTTATATTAGGAATCCACTGGTGGGATAGTGATTTTTCTTCAGAAAAATGAAAAGCCACTGGAAGGTCTGAGCCAAGGCAAACCATGCATGATATGAGTCGCAAACTTACAGGATTACTCCAGCTATTCTACTGAAATATAGTTTTGGAAGGATTGTGGTAAGAAAAGAACCAAAGGGACTAGTTACAAGTAACTGGAATAACCCTGACAAGGGATGCTAGAGCCTTAGATCAGGGTAGCACAGTAGAGGCAATAAGGAGGTAAGCTTGCATATGTTTTGAATGTGAGGCTGACTTGGCTTCCTGATATTGCCTGGGGACTAGAAAAGAGAAGTAAAGGATAACTCCAAGGTTGTCAGTCCCAAGAAGAACAGAGATAGATGACCACCACAGGGAAGACTAGGTAGAAGAGACAGGAGTTAGAAGAACTAAGAGTTTGTTTTTGCATATGTTCAGTCTGTGATGCTATTAGACATTCACATGGAGATGATGAGCAGAGAACTGAATAATGAGAGAAGAGCTATAATACACAATGGGGACCAATGAACAGACAGCGTTTCAAGCCATGAGCTTAGATGAGATCAAGTACATACTGATCATAGAGAGGAGAGGAAGGTCAGATGACTGATCTCAGAGGCACTACAACATTAAAGAGTTTGGGGAGTGAAGATAAGGCAGCAAAGGAGACTGTGAAGGATCAGCCGGTGAAATAGGAAAAGAATGAGGAGTGGGGCATCCTTGACAGCAAAGGAAGAAAAGTAGGTCCAGTATAAGGGAGTGACCCCTAATCATTTGGTGCTGAAAAGTCAACAGGATAAGGACTAGTAATGTTCACTAGAGCATTTTGGGGAGGATGGTCTGAGTGAACATCTAATTAAAACAGTGCTGTGGGAGAATGGAAGGAGAAGAGCGACTTGGGCAACTATATTTGCACATTGCCCTACTTAACTGATCATTTATTTTATCAAAACTTGGCTGAAGATTTGTATAACCAAGTTCAAAGTAGCATTATCACAATAACCAAAAGGTAGAAGCAACTCAAATGTCCATCACTGGAAGAATGGCTACACAAAATGCTCTAATATATATAGTAGATATTCAACCTTAAAAAGGAAAGGATTTTTAATACCTGCTATAACATGAATAAACCTTGAGAACATTATGTTGAGTGAAAATCCAATCACAAAAAAGAGAAATACTATATGATTCCATTCATATAAAGTATCTAGAGTAGGCAAACTCCCAGAAACAGAAATGATCCCATGAAAAGGAGGAGGAAGGAATGGGGAGTTGTTGTCTAATGGATATGAACTCTCAGTTTTGCAAAGTGAGAAAGTTCTACAGATTGGTTATGCAATAATGTGGACAACTTAACACTTCTGAACTGCACACTTAAAAATGGTGAAAGTGGTAAATTTTAGATGTGTATTTTACCACAATCAAACCTTTTTTTAAAATGTAAACATAACAGAAAATATTGGAGTTCTACACCCTCCAGAAAGTAACCATCATCTTAAAGGTAATGTCTATTTTTCTCATGCTTCTTTCTGTGCCTTTATTACACATGCATTTACTCACATACAGCATAGAATTAACAATACAGTGCACTGTTTTATAATTTGTAAAAATATTAGCTGTCCATATTGCATGTTTGTTTTTGACTTAACAATATTTACGCTTTTGGAATTTATTTGTGTAAGTAAGTATTTCCTACTCCCCTCCATTACAAACGGTGTTTCAGTAAGCCTCCCAGTACATGGAGGAGGGGATTATGCCTTAGGTATCTTAAATGCATAATAATATCTTCTTTCTTAAATATGCTGTTCCTTCTCCTTGGAGTAATTTCCCACTCTCTTATTCCCTTTTGTTCACAAGAGTCATCAAACTATAGCTCACAGTCCAAATCTAGTCCACCACCTATTTGGTAAATAAAGTTTTTATTGTTGTTGTTTGTTTTGCAGTACTAGAGGGTTGAATCCAGGGCCTTGTGCATACTTTGCAAGTAGTCTATCACTGGACTGCACCCCAAGCCCATTATTTATTTATGTATGTATTTTATTTTATTTTATTTTATTTATTTATTTATTTTTATGGTACTGGGGGTTGAACCCAGGGCCTTGAGCTTACATGCTCTGCAAGTGCTGGACCACTGAGCTGCATGCCCAGCCCATGTTTTTACTTTTTTAAGACAAGGTCTCACTAAATTATGCAGACTACCTCTGGTCTCAAACTTGCAATCCTCCTGCATCCACCTTCCCAGCCACTGGGATTACAGGTGTGCGCCACCACGCCTAGTTTATGTATTTTAAATTTAAAGACAGAGTCTCACTAAATTACGCAGGCTGCCTCTGGCTTTGAATTACAATCCTCCTGCCTCAACTTCCCAAGTGGCTGGGATTATAGGCATGCACCTCTGCACTCAACAGGTAAATAAAAGGTTTATTGGAACACTACTATGCCCATTCATTTACATATTGCTTATAGCTGCTTTCATGCTATAATAGCAGAGTTGAGTAGCTATGACAGAGACTACAGAGACTACAACCCCACAAAGCTGAAAGTGTTTGCTCTCTGGTCCTTTGCAGAAAAGTCTGTCAACTTCTGTTCTAGGATATCTTTAAAACTCATTTTAGCAATCTCAGCCTGTAGCCATACCACTGTGGTGTCCAATTTCATCAGATCTCAGAAGTTAAGCAGGGTTGGACCTGGTTAGTACTTGGATGGGAAACTGCCTGGGAACACCAGGTGCTGAAGGCTTGGGAGAAGGACCTAGCAACCCACTCCTAAAAAACAATCAACCATTGAAAACCCCATAAACAGCAGAGAAGCATGACAATAGTGTTTCATCTGTTGTACACAGGGTCACTATAAGATGGACATTGACTCAATGGCCCCTAACAATAAGAAGCAATCTCATGAAAAAAAAATCCATTCCTTGAATGGTAGTTTAAAATATAACCAGGCTCAACTCTGCTTAGCATCCTAGATCTGAAGAGATCAGACACCAGGGTGGTATGGCTGTAGATGGAAGATATTTAGGTGTCCCCTTATCAAAGGAAAGTCAAAAAGTATGGACAAGGAGAAGCCTAAATATCTTCCATCTAGAGTCATAGCACCCTAGTATCTGATATCTTCAGATTTCAGAAGCTCAGCAGGGTTGGATGTGGTTAGTACTTGGATGGGAGACCTCGTGGGAATACCAGGTGCTGTAGGCTTGCAAAAAGGACTGGGCAGCCCACTCTGGAAACCATCAACCATTGAAAATCCTATGAACAGCAGAGAAGCACTGACAATAGTGCTGGGCATGGCATGATGTCAGGTGGTGTTTCTTTTTATTGTACATAGGGTCACTATGAGTTGAACCCAACTTATGCCACCTAACAACAACAAAGTCTTCCCCTTCACTGTGGACTGGACTCAGAAACTCACTTTTAGCAAATGGAATATGTTGGACATGACATGTGACTTCTGAAGCTCATTCATAAAAGCTATTATATCTTCCCTCTTCCTCACATTCTTGGAACATTTCCTCCGGTAGAAGCCAGAGGCCACACTGTGAGGATGTCAAGCCATCCTAAGGAGAGGCCTATCTGATATAAACCTGAGATATATCATCATCAACAGCCATATGAAAGAGCTATCATGAAAGTAGGTCATTCAATCAGGTCTTCTGACGACTATAACTCTGTCCAAGAGCAATCTCATGTGAAACATTAGTGAAAACTACCCAGCTAAGCAACTCCAAAATTCCTGACCCACAGAATCTATAAGACAATGCATCATTATTATTTTAATCCACTAAATATTTGGAGCCTGCACAGCCCTGACAATGCCTCGGTTTTGGCCTTGTGAGACTCAAAGTGGAGTATCCAACTGAACCATGATATACCAGGATATCTGGCCTGAGCACCAATATATTCGTGTTATTGTAAACTGCTAACTTTGTAGAATTTGTTATAGCAGCAACATAAAACTAATAGAGTGTGGTTATTCTTTCACTAATTTTGGGACTTCCTTGTTAAGACAGTTTTTCTACATTGAGCTGAAATATATTCCCCTGAAACTTCCAATCACTGGACTTTGTTCTACTCAATCAAGAACGTAAAGAACAAATCAGATTTACCTCCCATGACCATAGCTTCTTAATCCAAAATCAGGGATGGGACTTAGCTCAGTTGGTAGAGCACCACTCTGCAGTCTCTGATGTGCCAAGTTTGATTCCCAGCATCTCAAAAACAGGAAGAGGAAGTGGCAATCTACTCCCAAGACAATCCCGAAACAATCAGCCATTGAAAACCCTATAAGGGTTGCTATGAGTAGGACATGACTTGAAGCACCTAACAAGCACCACCACAATCCACAGTCTTCTTACTAACAAGTAGTACTCTATCTACTGTTTCTTACATGGCACAGTGTCAGGTGCTCTCAGGAATCACCAGCTCACTTACTTCAATTCATTTTTATGTCTCAGGTTAGATTTCTGAGAGCCAAGGCCTGAGACAGGGTATTTTAAACAAGTGACTTACTAAAGGAAAGTTCTAAAAGGACTCCTCAAGACAAGGGGAGAAGCTAGATAGAGAAGAGGAAGTAAGGGTGCTGTGTATAGGAAATCTAGTCTGAGTCTGAGTCTATGAGGAGCTATAGACAATGAACTATGCTACTGAGTCTGTCTGTCCCACCTTGAGGGAAGGGGTCTGGGCTGTTCACTCCTGCTCCTGTCAGCTACTGCCTATGGGCAGCTCCATACTTCTGCACAGGAAGAAGTTTCACAATTCCAGTCACCAAAGGCACACCTCCAGTAAGGGTACCAGGTATGAGTGCACCATAGGTGATAGCCCATATAGCCACTGGAGGATGGACACATATACCCCATAAAAGGGTTGACAGGGGTCCTGAGTCAGGGATAATAAGCATCTGTTATATTCTATGATTCAGAGGTTGTATGGAAAACTCCAAATTTGGTCTGAATCCGTATGGAGTGAATAGGGTAGGATTCCATTTCTCTTATTCTGGATAGATGGCTTTAAAACTTTTATTTTACCAGAAAATGTACAGATTTATGTTTAATAAACTAAATCCAACATGAAAGATAAATTTTTATATTCTCTTTCTCTCCCTCTCACATACACACACACACACAGACACAGACACAGACAGACAGACACACACACACACACACACACACACACACACCTCCTTCCTTCACTTTCAAGTTAATTAAGCATCTGCTATGTGTCAGACACTGTGATAGGTCCTTGAGACAGGTAGGAATTAAGATAAGAATGGCCCCTGCCATCATGAGGCTTCCTGGTTGGTGACTGCTTGTAAAGAAAGCAGTCAGTAAAATGTAAAGAAACAAGAAAACTACAAATATACACAGGTAATGAGTGCTGTACAAATAATACCAATAAGATGATGCTAAGATAGAAATTAACAGGGGATCTGCTTCCTAAACATGTGATTAAAATGCCAACTTACTAGCTTTGCATTGTACTTGCAACTAATGTTCTTTATTCTCCACTGTTATCATCCCTCTAAAATTCAAATGAAAATCTGAAGAATAAACAGAAGCCAGCATGCAAAGACCTGTGGGAAGTAAGAACCAGGTAGAAGTAGCAAGGAAATAAAAAACAGTGGATCTTCTATGTTTAATGGGGTAGTAATAAGAGGAAAGAGCTCAGAGCCCATCCACTCAGTCCACTGCAGGGACCCCAGAAGTACCTTCTTAGAACTCCAGAGCTCCTCAAATATCACTTGAGGATATTCTTGGAGTCACAAATTCCAAAACTAGATTGAAGAACTGGTTTTCTGTCCAGTTTTACTCAAGGGCAACCTAACCAGTATTCCATTTTCCTGGATCTTTATGCATTTTCCTTTATCTCTCTAGAGCACTCAGAGAAGACGAGAGGAGGGGAGGGTCTAGCTGCTTCACAGCTCCAGATAGAGGGCCCATTTTAGAGATGCCAGCAGGGGATGGCATATGAATCAACAGCATGTTCTCTGAACACCCCCACTGTCCAGATGGCTGCAGATCACAGAAGCAGAGGGCGGCTCCTACGCACATGACTTCCCTGGTTGAAGACACACACCACATTTCAGACTATGAGGGAATACAGTGGAAATGGTGGTGACATTTATACAAAAAAGGGTACAGTCTTTCTTTGCTACATATGATCATTTAATTCATCCATAACAAAATGTTAAAACTACTGAAGGCTCATAAAATTTGAAAGCACCATAGAAACTAGCTGGCCTAGTCTCTTACATGTACCTAGTTTCTACATGTCCCTGATATGGGTCACTGAGACAGAACTCAAGAGAGTTCAGATCTAAGCAGTCACATATCCATGAAGCAGCTCTGATAGTTGAAAAGTTCTCTCCTTGCATATGATAAGTGAAAATCTGTTCCCTCTGACCTGTGTCCCTTTAGTTTGCTTCTTTGTTACATACATTTACTAATATCCACACTGGCCATTCACTGAGATCTTGCCATGTCCAAGCATTGTCCCAAGTGCCTGGTATGAAATATTCCATCTCACCCATACCCCAAATTTAGGATATAAGCACTAGTTTTAGCCCCAGTTATCAGGAAGAAACCTGACTGTCAGGGGTAATAGAGCAGCCTAAGACCAGACCACTGCAAAGCAAAGTTGGCATTTGGACGCACATCTATCATTCTCCAAAGCATAATCAAGGTCTTGACATCTGCACTGTGCAACCTCCAAAGAACAAATCTTTTCCATACAATGGTTCTCCTAATATAAAAATCCAGCCTACTCCTTTCTCCTATGGATTTTTCTTATAAAATACCTCCAGCTTCCTCAGTCATTTTGATAACATGCAAGAATCCAAAGAAGAACTACCCTGATGACCCTCCCCTGGAAAAGCTCCAGCTTCTCATCTTCTTCCTAAAACATGGGCAACTGTATGCCTTCTGCAGCCTACAATGGCACAGAGTCCATTGAGAATCACCTTCCACATCTACTCAGGCAGCTGAAAAGTGGATGAGCCATGTAGGCAGCTATGAACTGACCCTGTTCTATGTCAGACGAAAATGCTCCTGAGTAAGAAAGAGTATATCAATAAACATATGGGACAAGGTACTAGCCCACTATTAAGGATCTCACATGAACAAACAGGGACCAACCCCCCAGAGAAATGCCTTATACACAGATAGTCTTTGGCATCCTCTGTGCAACTTTCAAACATTTGGCTCATGGGCACCACAGATAAAACCTTTTAAACCATCATCCATGTACTGAATTGGAGTTTCATATGGTAAATACAACCTGCTGGTGCTACCTGCAAGCAAACCCTATACCTCCAAAATTTCACCAGCTAGTCATTGCAGCAGGTTCTGTACAATTCTGGAATACTTTATTGCATTTCCCTTACTATTTTATTAAAATAAGTGGAAAACTAAAGCCAAAGACTGACATAAATGGCAAAAAAAAGAGAACAGGACAAAGGTCTGAGATGGATACCACTAGGGAATTTTGCAGCTCAAAAAGGCTCATCTTTAGAATGAATCTAACACTGTAGCCAGGCAGTTAACTCACCTTCAAGTGTGAGGCTAACAAAATTATCAATGCTGCCAGAAGGAGATCTCAGAAGACCATGTCCAAAAACATAAAATATGATTTGGCATTTTAGGATATTTTCTCTGGGAATAGTGACCCCTTCCTTCTATAAAACAGGTAGATAAAATTGTTGACTTTTAGATTTCCAGATCCTTTTGGCTCTGTCACCAACCTGCTGTGATACTTTGGGCAGAGTCTTAGACCTCTCTGTGGCTCACTGCCTCATCTGTGAAAGGGGATAATAGCTGCCATCTGCCCTAACTGGGTTATGAAAATGAAATAGTTACCAGGTGTAAAGCCAGCTGGCAGAGGTGCCTAGAAGATTATATGGAACACAGTACAGTGAAGCATTATCTACTTAACATTTATTCAACAGTAATAGTCGAGGTGAAAAGCTAATACCCTCCTGACCATCTGGAGTCAGAGGGCACTAAGACAAGTCAGTGTGGGAATGGCAGGAAGCTGGGAAAGGGGCATACCCTGAAATAAGGCCAGGAATAGTCACAAGGAGAGGATGCCACAGCATGACAGATGGGCCCTTTTGCAAAGTTTAACAGGTGAGATGCAGCCTAGGCAAAAGGGCAGGAATGAGTCATAAGTGGAGTTCAGGGGAGGCCCTGGCTGAGACTCTGTTGGGCAAGGTGGCAGCCAAAGCAGATCCGCAAATAGCAGAAGGGAATCCCAGGGGCAAGCTTGGTCCGCTAAGGGGTCCACAGCGGGGAAGGGAAGGTCCTAATGTAGGAGCAGGAAGAATAAGGTCCTGAACCAGGACCTGTCCTTGGAGGAGCTATGCTGCAAACCATGTGAATGCAGGCTCACTAGGCTGCTGACTTAGCCTCTGGCATGCAGCACAGAGTCTGGCACATGACCGAAGTAACAGCAGCAAGCATCTACTGCCAGATGTCCTCTCTAAGCCTGAGCCAGCTCAGGTCCTCTTCATGCCTTCTCTCACACAACTCTCACCTACAACCCTATGAGGTCCTGTGATTATCTTCCTTTGTAGATGACTAGACAAAGGCCAAGTGAGGTGAAGTGACTCTCTTAAGAGATCACATGAGGTATAGATAGATATATGAATGGACAGACAGAATAATGTAGCAATGTTGTCTCAAACCTACAGAAGAAACCATTTCCTGAAAAGACACTGCACTTCACCCTCTGATCACATTCCTCTGCCATAACTAGCCCAATGTTTCCCCCCATGCACTCACTCTCAACCATGTAACTCTCTGCTAACATAATCTTCAGGCTTCCACTTCATTGGGATTTCTCTTCTATTATATTGCCTTCATTTACTGTAGTCTCTTAAAAGCATAGTTCAAATCCTGTCCACTACCCAATGCTAAACACATGAACACATTTACATCATCCTCATCCAGCACTTTGCTTTTATTTCCACTAGAACACTGGTAACTGTACTCAATATTTCAGAATAGTGTCCATGTACTGAAATATTTCAGGATAGTACCAGGTACTGTAATAAGCTACATATATTACATGTCCTTTAATCTTCACAACCTCCCAGTCATTTTACAGGTGAGGAAACTCAGAGAGTTGGCCTTAGTTAACACAGTACAAATTCAATCTCCAGTCTTTCTTCTCAGTCATTATCACCTGGATCGTTCCAACATTCTTTATGCATGTATATATTTATGTCTTCCATAGGAACCCTAGGAGGGCCAGAAGATTGTGGCAGTTGGATCCCTATAAGCCCACAATGTCCTACATGTGGGTAACACTCCCCACTCTTTGCTAAATATGGTTAACTTCCTTAAGTTCCACCCATATTTAAAATGAAGTTAATAGTCATAACAGAGCCTGGTGCATAGTATTCATGAGATAAGTGTGCATGAAATAAGTAAATAACTCCATGAGAAATATCACACATAATTTCATCTGTAGTCTATCCATTTATTTCTAGTGTTGTTCCTGAAGAAATTTAAAGCAATATTTAATCCTTACACCAACACTCTAAGGGGCACATTATTATTCTCATTTAACATCTGAGAATACTGAGGATCAGAGAATTCGTGAACCTTTACTTAAGTCATCTGGCTAGGGAGAGCAGTTGAGGATATATAAATCCAGGCCTCCCTGCACAGATAGATAATGTTTTTCTGTTACAGAAGAGGGGGGTTGGGATCCAGGAAGGAGTTGAACTCTCCACATTGTGGACTTGATGCTGTGTTATCTGCAACAGGTAAATGTCTTTCAATGAGAGGGGTGATGGGACCTTAACTTAGGATAGAGGTGAACCTGGAGAAAGTGATCCATTGGCCTCAGAAATGACCCAATGGGGAGTTGGGGCATCTTAGAGGCTAAGATCCTGCAGGCCTTACCCCAGTCCATAAGAAACATACTTATGTGACACCAAGTATAAGACAGTTTTCCATAAGGCCTCCCACTAAGCAATACTGCCAAGGACAGCAACCTTCCCAAAGAAAGAATTCTCTGAGCTGCCTCCACTCAGAAAAACACCATCCAATTCTGATTTTCCTTTATGTAGAATTATTTAATTAATTTAAAGAACTAATATATGATGGACTGGCAGCTAATACTAATGATATTAAGAAAAAAATTCACTAATACAGGAAAATGTTAGCACCAGGCTAAATGAAAAGAGTATTTTACAAAGTGCATTTTGTCTGTTTGAATTAAAAATTCTAAAAAGTGACTGAAAGAGTATATATCAAAATACCACAAGAAATTACTTATTGGCAATTTTCATGTTCCTTGCTTGTGCATCTGTGCTTTCTAAATTGCCTACAGTAAATATACATTAATTTTTTAAGATAGCCATTTAAACAAAACTGCCAATGCATAAGCTCATTTTCATTGTGAAAAATCCAGTGAGACAGATACTATTATTATCTCCATTTCTCAAGTGTGGACACTGAGACTCAGAGACATTAAATCACTTGGCCACAGTCTAGGAACTGTGGTTTGAATCCAGGAACCATACCCCAGTCCAAACTCTGGGGATCGCAGACACATCATAAACAAAAGTATGGCAAAAGATAGCCATGTTAAGGACATTTCTGTATCTATAGTCCTACTTAGGGCTGGGATTTAGCTCAGTTGGTAGAGCACTGCGCTGCAGTCTCTGAGGTCCCGAGTTCAATTCCCAGCACCGCAAAAGTGGGAGAAGGAGCTGGCAACCCACTCCCAAGGCAATCCCAAAACAGCCATTGAAAACCCTATGAGGGTCGCTATGAGTCGGATACTGACTCCACGGCACCTAACAACAACAACAAGTCCTACTTAACGTTCATAGGTTGTGTGTGTGTGTGTGTGTGTCTGTGTGTGTGTGTGTGTGTGTGTGTGTGTGTGTGTGTGTGTGAGAGAGAGAGAGAGAGAGAGAGAGAATTAGGCAGGGCTACCATCCTTATCCTCACCATGCAGACTGACAAACTGATGAGCTTGGGAAGATCATCCAACAAGATAACCATTAGGTCTAGTCAAATTGTTCATTGCTCTACTGTCTATATTTTTCACCAAGCCATAAAGGCAGTAAAGCGTCTACCCTGACACAACAGTCTCTATAACATATAACAGAAGCCTAACATAGAGTAGACACTCAAAGTTTTTTTGCAGAATAAAAGAACAGGATTAATTAAAAAAAGAGGATGTACTGGGGTTGAACAGCAACCACTCCCACCCCTGCAAAAGGTATCTATCCAGAACCTGTGAATGTGACTTTATTTGGGGAATAGGTCTTTGTAGATACTATTAAATTAAGGATCTTGAAATGAGATCATAGGGGATTACCTGGCTAGGCCCAAATACAGTGATGGCCAGTGTTTTTATTAGAGAAAGGCACAAGCAGAGTTGAGATGGCAAAGAGGGAAGACACACAGACACAGATAATGAGGCAATGTGAAGGTGGAGGCATAGACTGCAGTGATACAGCCACAAGCCAGAAAAACAGAGAAGGCGGCTATGGGCAGGAGGCAAATACATGAGGGAGGGTGGCCACCAACCAAGGAACACCATGGAATGCCAACAGCCATCAGAAGCCAGAAGAGGCAAGGGATGGATTCTCCCCTAGGGCTCTGGAGATAGCATGGCTCTGCCAACATGCTGATTTCAGAATTGTGAGCAAACAAATTTCTGGGGCCTTAAACCATCAGGTTCATGGTCGTTTTTTATAGCAGCCACAGGAAGTCAATATATAGCACTATCAGAGCCAATATACATGTGTACTCTACATTATAGTTTGTAGGATTTTCGTAGACTTTACCTGATTTGACCTTCATGTAAGCCTCAAGGAATATAAGGCCCAACTTTCACATCAGCACAATAAACAAGTACTTGTACCTGCTGGCACAGGGAAATATGGGGGTAAAGGGGTAGCCACTTCCCATCAGCCTTAAATACCATATGAAGATTCTTAGGCTTAGTGTATGGGCTATAGGAATCACAAGATCAGAAATATGGTCAGTAAAGGGTTAGGGATACAGCTTAGTGGTACAGTGCTTGCCTAGGCATGCCCAGGGCCCTGTGTCGGATCCCTAACATTGAAAAAAACAGGGGGGGGGGGGCGTAGGAAGAGGGATTGGAGGGGAGGGGAGGAAAAGAAAAAAGGAGAAAAAAAAGAAGAAAGAAAAGAGAAGAAAACAAAAGCAAAAGCAAAGCAAAGATAGAAAAGAAAAGAAAAATATGTCAGTGAGATGAGTCAGGCAGCAACCTGGGGCTAAGGAGTGTTAAGGAGGAGGATTAGGGCTAGGCATGGTGGCACAAGCCTGTAATCGCAGTAACTCAAGAGGTGGAAGCAGAAAGATAACAAATTGAAGGCCAGAGGTAGCCTACATAATTTAGTGTGACCTTGTCTCAAGATAAAAAATTAAAAAGGGGCACAACATGCAGCTCTGTGGCAGAGCACTTCCAAAGCACACATGATGCCCTGGGTTCAACCACTAAGTACCACAAAAAAAAAAAAAAAAAAAAAAAAGGGAGGATCATAGGGGCCACTGAATAACTGGGGAAATAGGGCCTATAAGAAAGGAGGCTATGAATATGAAGAGCAGAGGGACATTAGGAGGGACAAGCAGTCCACACTGTAGTGCCTAGAAAAATAACAATATGTGTCTTATACTGAATGTCTAAAACAGGCTAGGCCCCTGCCATGTCGTGACAGGCATTATTGTATTTCTAATCCTCATAAAGGAAACCAGCATTATTCCCATGTTCAGATACCAACCTGGGTAATAAGAGGTTGCCTAAGGTCACCCACCTTGGAGAAGAGGAGGCATCTCCGACCTGGCACCTGACCTGGGCACTCTCTTGTCCAGTGAGCTACGGAGAAAATGTGTGTAAGCAGCTGGGGGTAGAAGGGCACACAGCTCAAACAATGCAGATTACAAGGGATTTTTTTTTTTTTTTTGCAAATACTACTTGTGGGGGGAAGTAAAACTTATCAGAGATAACCACTGTCAACATACTGGCATGAACACGCTTTCTAGATCTTTGTTCCATGAATGTATGTTCACATGTACAGATGTGTGTATACATGTGTGTACATGTGTGTATGTTCTCTTTAAGTAAAATAGGACAATACTATACAGGCTACAGACAAGGTTTCTATATGCACTTAATACTAATAGCCTGATCCTTTATATAACCTGACTAACAAGGCAATGGTGGACCAGAGGGTCAGGGGAACAGCAGGAGGGTTTTTCCCTGGGGTGGCAGAGAGGAATATTTTATCACTGGCATGGTTTAGAAACATGTGAGCATTGTGGTAATACAAGCATACCAAGCTTTAGTTGGCTTGTTATTGTTCCTAAATCCTCCATGGACAGCCCACACTGTTGCCTGTGCCTGGGGACGGCTGCATCCACTGCCCCCTCTTGGCAAGCTGCTACCAGGAAAGATGGTGACTTGGATGGGGACCAAGGACACGGGGGTGGTTCTCAGGCAAGGGGGATGGCTCACCAGTCAGGCCACATGGCAGAAGACACACACCATATTCTCCTCAAAGAAAGAAAACCATGCCCACTCTCCCCCAACAGAGGTCTTAAGAAAACATATGCAACAATACTATGTCCTTAGCAACCCTGACAGGAAAGCACCGAGCAGCAAATTTAAAGGACCTTAAATATAAGCAGGCCCTTCTCAAATCATACCTGATAAACAGAACACACTTTCTTCCTTCCCTCTTTTTTTTCTCTCTTTTTAATGTATCAAAGACCAAAACTTCTTGAGATGATTTATTGGAAAGATATAAAGCAAACTGAATAAACTGCTCTAAAAACAATCAAGCTGTCCACAAAGACACTATTGGAGTTTAGGTTCTAATAACTACAATGGCATAATTTTCTTATTGGCCATTCCCTTGAAATAATAATTGAACTGGCAAGTCCATTCCTCATAAACACTTTCATCATCTCTGGCTTGACGAGGCCTAGCTACTGAGCCACAGATAAATGTTTCTTCGAGATAGTAAATCATTAGCCATATGTTAGAAATTACCCTCATGCCCCTATAAATGGGACTATACCTCCCTTTGTCCTTTCCAAAACAGTGAAAGGGATTTTTGGCAGCCATACTCACATTAGAATCCCTGGAAATAACACTGCTAATCCTCAACATGACACTTTGAAACCTTCAGAGTCATATTTCACAACAGTATTTTCAGTGTCTATAGAGGCCATATTTATAAAAACAGACTAAAAACAATGTAAAAAGAAAACTAGAAACTGAGCTCCAGTTACCTCAAGTGTAAAGAAAGCTGGTGGTGTTGGCTATAAATGTGGCTGACACACAGGCATTAACATGAGAGGCAGTAAAATCTCACAGTGGAAAGCCCAACCTTTGCAGACCCAATGCCTGGGTTCAGATCCTGTCTCCATTAATTTCTAGCTGTGTGACCTTGACCAGGTAACTTACCCTCTCTGTTCCTCAGCTTCAATACCTGTAAAATAGAGGTGGTCAGAGTACTTGCTTCACAAGGTCATGAGAATTAAACAAAGGCTTCTAAACATTTTGACTGCAGTTTTCTAAACTACACTTTAGAATAAGGCTACTACCATAGCAAATAACTTAAGTGACAAGCTGAGTCAAGGTTTCTATAGAACACAGCTGGAAATGCAGTGTTCACTTTCTACTCATGTTCCATCAGCCTGAATGAAGTCACATGGCCACACGTGCAAGGACTCCTGGAAAATGCAGCCTACCTGTGTTCCCACGAAGAAGAGGAACTAAAATACTGGTAAGCAATGTGTATGTGTATTTAACGTATGTGTATTTAACAGAAGCAAAAGCTGCATGAAACAATTCCTCCACTGAGAAACACATGAGAAACTCCAATCCTTCAGTTCCAACTCCATTCCATTCTAATCTATCTCACTTAAAACATGTTGGTCTTGAGCCAATCAGCTGATCTGCACAGTACACTAATAGGTTTCAATCCACTATTTGCTCAGCAAGTGTAAGCTTTGTTACCGGCAATAGTGATGGCAATGGCAGTAAGCAAAAGGACAAGCCAGATACTTTCAAATGTTTCTAAAAATTCTCTCCACCTGGTTATAAGACTTTATAGTGTTGATGAGCATCAGTTCTTATGTGAGGTATTAGGAGTTGGCAAAATGAATCTAGAAAGACTGATCAATTCTGTAACCCTGGCTGCCTTTGGTAGTGTAACAACCCACAATCATATATTGTAGGCCCTAACAGAAATAAATACATATGCGCACATACACATAGACATGGACTGCTAAAAAGTGGCCAGAGAAGACATAAAGAGGAAGAAGAGGACAAGAAAAAGAAAAAGAAAGACTTGTCCATTCTGGATGTTCAACAGCAGCACAGAGCTAGAACTGGGGAAGCACCAGGTACTGCTTTCTTGGTAAGTGAGAACCATCAGGTCTTGCTCTTCATATTCTTATCCGAGAAACTCCTCATGACTTATGCCTAACCTAGCACAATGTTTTCTGGTTGTCTCAATATGCTAAGGGATTTGGCCTTCCTCAAGACAATCATGAGAAGGCTGTAGGTTGGACAGGAACAGGTATGGAATGCAGATGGATATTCAGGGATTCCAGAGCTGGCCTGACATAAACCAGGATGCCCGGTGAGGAGGCTGATGGAAGAGCATGTTGGAGAAGACAGTGCCCTGAGCTAAAGCAGAGATAGTGACTAGAGAAAGAAAGGCCTTGAGTCAGAGGACATATAGAAGGTCAAATGGGTAAGTTTTGATGACTGATTTGATTTGGAGATAGGAGAAAGTCCCCATGGAGGATGCTCAGATTTCTCTCTCTCTCTCTCTCTCTCTCTCTCTCTCTCTCTTTTTTTTTTTTTTTTTTTTTTTGGACAGGGCCTCACTAAGTTGTACAGGCTGCCTTTGGCCTCAAACCTGCAAACTTCTTAACTCAGTCTCCCAAATCACTAGGATTACAGGCATATACAACAGTACCCAGCTAGATTTCTGACTTAGACATCTGAGTATATAAAAGTGCTATTTGTTCAGATGAAAAAAACTATTGTGTTTGACGCATCTGAAGTTGAGTCAAAAGACATCCAGCTCGGGCTGGGAATATGGAGCAGAGGTGAGGTAAGAATGCTGTGCAGACCCAGATTTGGGGACTATCAGCTAGTGAATGATGGATCTAGATAATAAAGACATCAAAGGCCACTACAACACTCTCATCTCTAATGCCACCAGCCTACTGGATAACAGAAATAGGAGAAGGGAGAATGGGAATGAGTTTCAATATTCACTTAGAGGAAAGAATATAATGCCCAGGTGACATTGGACTATGGCTCAGTTTCTTTATTCAATCAACAGGTGTTTATTGAGCATCTACTATATGATGGGCACTGTGCCAAGAACTGCAGACACCATGGTAAATAAGAGAGATATGGTGCTTACCCATGGTCCAAGGGCAATGCAACTGACAACAAGGAAGCAAATTTTTAACACCAAAGAGTTAGGAAACGCTAAGAAGACAAAAAGGGTGTTGAGGTAGAGAATAACAAAGAAGAGGGAAGATCTACCTGAATTTCAATATCAGAGAAGCCTTTTCTTAACAGGTGGCATTTAAATGGAGACCTCAATAATGAGAAAGAACCCAATGGGGTAACAGAAGCAGAGAGAATTGGAGTTTAGAAAAAAGCAAAAGAAAGAGACTGGATGTTTAAGCCACCAGGTAAGTATTCTAGATATTAGAAAACAAGCGGGTATGGTGAGTCTGAATTTCACTCTAAAGGCAATAGAAATCCATCAAAGGTATTTAAGAGGAACAATTACACGATATGAGACATCATGCTTTTATATGCATTACTCAAGCTGCCATGCAGAGTATGGATGAAGGAGTAATTGTGGACCTGGGCACCAGATAAGAACTGAATGATGGTAGTGGTTTAGACAATGGTATTAGAAAAGGAGATAGAAGGGAGTCAAATGACAATGAAATATAATTGAAGATTGTTATGGTTTGGTTCTAAAATGTCCCCCAAAGGCTCATGTGTTAAAGGTTTGTTGTTGTTGTTGTTAGGTGCCGTCGAGTCGAGTCCGACTCATAGCAGCCCTATGTACAGCAGATTGAAACACTTGCCGATTCTGTGCCAGGCAAACCATCTTATTTATGTTTAAGCCCATTGTTGCAGACACTGTGTTAATCCATCTGGTGGAGGGTTTTCCTCTTTTCCGTTAACCTGCCACTCTTCCAAACATGATGTCCTTCTCCAGGGATTGTTCTCTCCTGACTACATGTCCGAAATATGTAAGATGCAGTTTGACCATTTTTGCTTCCAAGGAGCACTCTGGTTGTACCTCTTCTAGGACAGATCTGTTGGTTCTTTTGGCAGTCCATGGTATATTCAATAGACGTCTCCAGCACCACAATTCAAAAGCATCAATTCGTTTTCTGTCTCTCTTGTTCAATGTCCAGCTTTCACAACCATATGATGCCACTGAAAATACCATGGCATGAGTCAGACACACCTTCGTCTTCAATGTGACATCTTTACTTTTCAATACTCTAAAGAGATCTTTTGCCACAGCTTTTCCTAGAGCAATGCGTCTTTGGATTTCTTGACTGCTGCTTCCACGGGTGTTGATTATAGAGCCAAGCAAAGTAAAATCTTGGACAACCTCAATCTTTTCTCCATTTAATGTGAAGTTGCGTGCTGACCCAGT